>JAOEHY010007250.1:0-12141 GCA_025447955.1 Psilopsiagon aurifrons | reverse complement strand
CAGCCTGGAGAAGAGAAGGCTGCGTGGAGACCTCATAGCAGCCTTCCAGTATCTGAAGGAGGCCTACAGGGATGCTGTGGAGGGACACTTCATTAGGGACTGTAGTGACAGGGCAAGGGACAACAAGTTAAAACTTGAACAGGGGAAGCTGATTGGATATAAGGAAGAAGTTCTTTACTGTAACGGTGGTGAGGCACTGGAATGGGTTGCCCAGGAAAGCTGTGAGTGCTCCATCGCTGGCAGTGTTCAAGTCCAGGTTGGACAGACCCCTGAGTGACATGGTTTAGTGTGAGTTCTCCCTGCCCATGGCAGGGGGGTTGGAACTAGATAATCTTGAGGTCCTTTCTGAACCGAACTATTCTATGATTCTGTGATTCTATGTCCTTTTACACAGGATGATAAATGCATTCCTATGTTGGGCAGACAGATATAGAACTGTGTATCCAACTTACAAAATTACACATATTATCATGTGCAAGACTATGTATGTTTTACAGGCAGGGACAGTAGCAAAGAGGCTTGTGAGGCAGGTTTTTTTCCCAGAAAGAAGGGAATTGTGTGTGCTGATGGAGCAGCTTGGCTAAGAGCAACTTCAGCTAGGACAGACCACAAGAATCAGAGCAATATAAAGTCCTCCAAACCACGAGAGAACAGTATCACCTCTAACTGTGCAGCATAAATCCAGCTTTTAGTTCCCAATACAATAAACAATTGATGGCTGACATTGCACAGGCTGCACCTCTGTGCTCTGTAGCAGGGCCTGTCTATGATAACAGGCATAGACACTAATCTATAGTAGAAAATATGAAGGTCACACAAAATTACCTCATATTATATATTAAGAAAAATAGTGCACTGACAGCCACTGACAATACTGGAAGCAGCCTTGTTCAAGAGGAGTCTGGCTGCAGCATTCCAGAAACCTCAGAGCTTAGACACCAAAGATTTAGGAGAACCAGAAATGAAAATTGCAGTAGACAAGTCACGTAGTGATTTGGACATGATTAAAGATTTCAGAGTAGCGGCTGGTGCAGGTCTGGGTAGAGCAGCTCACAGCCCATCAGACAATGCTGAGAGAAAAGCAGACAGCGCCAAAGCTGGCTCAAGATACCTGCCTGGAGATTGAATTAGAAGGCTGATTTAAGGGAAGTGAGAGTCTCGTTGAGAATGAAACCATCAAAAAGAGTGTTTAAGTTAGGAGGAAGATCCTTCAAATGGTGAGCAAGGTTTTTTTGTACGCTGGTAAGTGAGGCAGTGAAGAGCAGAGGGAGGGCTTGGTTGAAGAGAGGCACAACTGTGCTGTTCAAGACAGTTGGAGTGATATGTTTGGAGACTGCTCTGAGCAACATTAAATTGAATGACATTCCCCAGAGACAATGAACCTCAGTGAAAAAGCCTGGATGTAGCTCACTTAGAAAAATAGTGTGCCAATAAATGTATCTTCCAGGAAGAAACTACATTATCACCAGAATTAACTTATGTGAAATTTGCCAAGTTAAAGGCCTCAGTGTTATTGGTCTTACCATATGTTTGTAATTTTTTCCTTCAGAGCAGCTGGTATTTTCCTAGGATGTTCAGGTCATGCCCCTATTGTCTAACTATGACTAACAACATTAAAACATTTCCCAACCCAACGAAGTCTGAAAGCTATTTCTTAACTAGCCACACATTATTTCATTTCTCTCCCTTTGTTCTTCCAGCGCCGTTCAGAAGTGCACACTCCCTTTATGAAATCAACCCCTCTTTAAACGATTTGTCTTCCTTTTTATTTTAGTTTTCAGCTTAATCACTTTGCTGGGAATGAAACTGTGAATTGAAGCATTACTATCAATGTTTTGCAGAGAAAGTAAAGTATGTGAGAAGAAAAGAGTTACAGTGGGTGGTGCTGCTGAAACAGCACTGGGAAGGCCAGGCAGCCTCTCTGCAGCTATGTGGGCTTTTGGCTGCTGCAGTTAATAAACAAGGATCTGACAGGCTGGCATGACTGCTCCTTCCCTCTTCTCAAGAAGCTACTGTACACTATCATCAGTGAGTGGGAAGAAAATGTGAAGTTTATCCTGCAGCTGAGCGAAATCACTGAGCAGTAAAAAATGGAGAGAGGTCAGTAATGCAGAGTGAGAGAAGTGGATCAATTTATAAAGCAGGTGGTGTCAGGCTGTGCACATTCTGAATACGACCAAAGAAAAATTATACGTCTGGAAAGAAAAAAGGCGTCTTGTAGTATGCATTAATATTCTCTGGAAAATAATAGCCCTGCAGGGAACATTGTGTATAATCAACTGAGCATCAGGTCCCAGTTACACAGTGTCATCTGAAGTGTCACTGTGATTTTGGATTGATAAATACATACATACGTACCTGTGAGTCTGTGCAAGTCTTTGATGGGAATATGAACTTTATTCTTTGTCTAGACGTGTTTGAAAGGTCTGTACAGCTCTCTCCCTAACCAAATAGAAGTTATGTGGTGGATACAGTCCAGAAGTTGTGCTGCATCTGAAAGGTTTGAGCATACCTGTCCATGACAAATCTCATGATCCCCCAAGCTGGAAATTACTTTCCTGTGCCCTATAAATTCATGCGGGGTTGAGAGACACCTGAAATGGCAAACCTGACAAAGCCAGAGGTGGTGCAGTTTACCCAAATGTTGTGCTAAGTGGAACCACCCCTGCCATTACCCTGCTGCAAGGCCTGGAATTCCTGCAACTCCGAAACCTCCCTTCCAGGGAGGCAGTGGTGTTTCCATCCGGCTGCCTGAACCTGGGGTGTGTTGTGGAATTCTCATCTTCCCTGAGCCAACAAACCCTGGCAAGATACATAGCCAGGTTTTAAAGAACTGACGCCTTGTCTTACAGAAAATCGATGGAGCCTGTCCTCCTCAGTCACTTAGATAACCCGCTTATTCTTGGGATTTTTGTCTGACTGACACTCCTAAATCCTTCACTGGATCTAGCTGCCACTGATTTGGGGTTTGCTATTTCACACTCAGTATTCCCGTACAGACTGGATGACAGGCTGGTGCCCATCAGGGGAGCACTCAGGGTGTAGTTTCCCATGCCCACTTCTCCCCCTCTCCTTCATCCTCCCTACAAAGCCAAAACGTTTCTGGGAGTGGCAGAGGTCAGGACAAACACTCCCTCACCTCGAAGTATGCTGTGGAGCCACAGCCCCCAGGCGGCTCCAGGCTTCCCTCCCGTCCGTGTGAGGGGGGGCACATCACACCAGAGCTGGCGGCACTGCCAGCAGTGGTCTTCAGCACTCCCTTCATCCCTCCCTGCTGGCTGTGCGGGCAGCTGGAGCCCAGCTGGACCACTCCAACCTTGCAAACAGGCAGCACAGCAAGCACTGAGCTTCGATTCAGACCACACAGGCAGTAATCTGGAAAGGACACAGCTCTTTCTGGATCCAGCCCTTCAGCAGGAGAGAGAAAAAATCCCTCTCCTTGGCCAGGCTCAGCCTCTACTTGGTGTTTGGCTTCATTGCATTCAACATGATAGTAAACATCGGACTGAATTTCTCTTCCCATCTGGGCCGTTCCTGTGGTTTCCTTGTCCCAGCTGACATTTCCTTCCTCTCCCACTTTACAAGGAATTCTTATAATCCTTTCTGCATGTTTTTCAGAATTAACAAGAACTAACAAGCACCTGTCTCCGAACTCTGTCTGTAACTATCTTTCAGCTTAATAAGCCCAGTGTTTCCAGCACCCAATTTAGGGGAAACTTAAATAGAAACATGATATACCAGAAGCTTAAGGTATTACACGGGAATAACAAATGCTAAATGGGTAAGTAGGTCTGTAATTGAAGGCAAGGCATATTGTCTTTGCTAATGCTCTGGGGATTATTTGAACATCTCAACCCTCAGGAAACACTAAAGACATAATACTTGAAGTTTTTTCTCCTCTCTAGAGAAGAGCTCTGCTTTGCTAGACTGTATGCTAAAAACATATATAGAATGAGGATGAACTGTTTTTTAAGATTGCTCTGAAAGCATATTTTGGTAATCCACCTGAGAATCTAGGATTTATATTTTTTGGGGGGACAGAGGGATTTGGAATACTGCATAGTCTGAGCATCTGGAAGTTATATTTAGGGAGCTAATACATACATGAACATACAGAAAACACGTGCAACATGGCATCAGGGAATGGCCAATGACTAGAAAGGCTTCAGGAATTCAGCACAGAAAAGAAAGGTGACTGTGGTTTCTAACCTGCAAGATTAGCAATAGGATTTAGTGACCTGGATGTTCTTGAAAACATCATATGAGAATACAGACAAAATGAAAGATGCTTTGATCTACAGTTCCCATTAAGAAAACCCTAAAATTAGATACAGCATATCTCAGATGCTGAGTGTATCTTATAGATGACTGAGCAGGTCTGTAATTAACTTCAGTTCCTTGAGTGCAAAAGGACATGTGGTTGATTATCATCCAGACAACAGGACCAAAAATGCAGCACTGTCATGGATATACAGATGTAAAATGCTCCCTGCTAATTCTAGTTCAGTTATACAGTGCAATATTTGGATACATTTCTCAATCTTGGAAAAAACTGTATTTAAGACCAGATTATGATATTAGAATACACTGGATAAAAGTGTTCTGGAGAACAAAAACTAGCAGCAAGTGCTGAAGACACAGAGCAAAGCCCAGTATCAGAGCCAGGAGTTCTCATTCATGCCCCTGACCCCAAAACAAGAATATTTTGGGGAATCTTCTCAAACCATTGCTGCCTAATGGCTACAAAGTGATACTAGGCACACCCTGCTGTCACATCAGCCAAGCACCATTCAAACACCTGGTGAGTTGGACAATCCCTAAAAAGGTTCCCAGCAGGAAAAGTGGCTTGAAATAGCCTCAGCAGAGTCCTGGAGCAGCCCTCTGACAAGAATAGTCTGAGGGAATGATTTAACTCCTTGTTATTAGGTAACACTGACATTTTTACTAGATTTTTTGCCAAAAAATAAAATAATACTTCTTTAGCAAAGAAGACAAAACATTGAGGTTTCAATTCAGTTTGCTCAGCTCAGTCCCATTAAATCGTACATAGTCACTAAGAAAGGTTCACAACTCTTTAAGCACAGAAATCGTTTCTCATTTACATTACCACTAGGTGGCCCAAAAATCAAAGAGAAAATACACCACTGCTCAATCTATGATGAGAACAAATACACATCATTTAAAGACTACTACGTGCTGTCTCATAATTCAGAATTTTCAATAAGTTGTCAAGCTTCCCCACGTTGGTAGTAAATACTCCTCTAAGAGAGCAGAGCTGTCATAGCTTCAGATCTATTACAGCTCTTGAAGACAGACATTGCTTGTGAATCTGTGGGAGAGCAACATCCAAATTAATAATTTGTATCTTTATCCTTCTTAAGATCAATTACTACTGACTGAAGTCACCAGATGATAAAGAGCAATGGAGGATGTTCAAAAGCCTCTCAAAGCAGCCTTAGCACCACGTTATATTTTAATTTATTTTAACAAATCATCTGATCAAGTAACTTGTTTTGTTTCATAGTGATTACCTTTATTTATAACTGTTAGCAGTTATGACTTGCAGTCTAACTTTCTATTACACATTGCTTTAGATTAAGGACAAAGCTTGCAAATCAAACTCATTCTTACTTGAAAGTAACTTACCGATAGGCAAGACTCCTCGGTATAGATATATATCTGCAATAAATCAAACCTGCTGGCTTAACAGCACTTTGCTCTTTCCAGGTCAAGTAAAATAAATAGAAAGGACAATTTCTATAGAACTTCAAGAGGCAGATTATGTTATCTGCTACCTTACAGTCAGCTATTGTCCTACCCCTGACTTATGAATTGCCTCCTATTGAAAATGACAGGACTTGTTAAACAGGAGGGTGTCAGAGAGAGAGTGAGAGAGACATAGAAAGGATTTCTACTATTCGAACGCCTCAAGTGTTGTATGCAAATCTCCCATTTCTTACATGAAGCAAGACAGGGTATGAACCACAGTGAATACCTAGTCACAGTGGTCCTTGCATTTCCCACACAAATAAAACACTTTCACAGAAGCTGTAATCTGGGCAGTTAAAATACACCTGGACAATAAGCATGCTTTCATGTGGTGGTTCACTGATGAAGATTTTGGTATCCATACGTGCTCATTGTAGCCATAACTGAGAATTATTGATGGAGAGGAGTCTCCCAGGGAACAATATGAAGGCTGATACCTGATTTCCACCTACACAGTCTTCTGTGGCACCTCTAAAAAAAGTACAGCATGTGCTTGTTTTGTCTGCCTTTCCTGTTTGACCAGGCATGCTCAAACCTAGAGCTCACTATCACACCTTGGGCTTTGAAAAGAGAAATCTTCATAAGTGCCTTGCATATTGCCCTATGGGGACAACACCCTGCTTTCTAACTAAGCTGTCATCACGATGCACACCAGCTTCACCCCCCCCAGGTTCAGAGGCATGGCATGCTCACATACTCTGGGTCTTAGAACAAAGCTTCTGCCAAAAAAACATCCTAGATGGCTCTGAATACAGTACCCTGCTTAGCAGCAGAGATTACCAGCAAGAAGGTAGGAACAGCTCTTACTTCAGGGGCACTGAGCCATCACCACAAATGCCAAAGCCTTTCTTTGGCATTTTTCTTTAAGAGTGAACTGCATCACTGCCAAAATACAGTGGAACTTAAACTCCATGGCACAGCAAGCCGTGTACCAACCTCATGAGAGGCAATCGCAGACCTTGTGCAAACCTGTTACAACAGGGAATAAACTGCAAGATGTAGCAACGTACTACAACAAGTAAAAAAAACCCATATCTATTTATTTTTACTAGTGTTTAAGTGATCTTTGCAACAGTTCTTGGTGGGGATGTCCCTGGCTGACCCCAGGTCCACAGAAACAGGCATGAGGCATCCTGGGCCAAAGACATGCAGACCCATACATCCTCCACACAATGTCTCTATTTTTTTTGTTTCCAGTATATCCAACTAAAAACTTTTTCAGTAGTATCTTGATAACAAATAATGTACGTTGTTCTTGTTTTGTAAGGTATTGTTGTCTTGAACTTCTATTACATTAAATGCATGTGCACACACGTTTGCTATTCATTTTGGTTGTCCACCAGCTACTGGAACTGCTGTTGCTTGATGGCCCGTCTGGTTTCAATGCACTGCATACTTGTGCGCCTGGTGCAGAGTCCACTTTAAGGTCCCTTCTCTGATTTTCAAAGCCCTCCATGTCTGCTTCTGCTACCATAACAAATGATTTGTTCCCTTTGTGGGGGGAAAAAACCTACCACATTATTTTGTTGCTCAGTAGGAGCAAAGTTGTGACCAGAAAGGGCTGAACCTTCAGAGAAGCCAAAACAAGTCCAAAACAAAGTAAAAATAGCCACTACCTGCACCAAATCCAGTCCAAATGGAATACAAAATGCTCTCACTACTGAAGCTGACTCCCAGCACCACCTGCGGCACAGTGGGAATGAAAGGGCAAAGAAAAGGCTGGAGGATTAGTTTAGGCAAGGATAGTTTGAAGGCTTAGCTGGAATTAAGAGTTGCAGGGGTAAGTCACAGCCTCCAGCATTTTGTGCAATGACTGGTTGATTTAGATCTGCTTCTGATAAGCTTCTTTGTGCTCTTCTCAGGAGCATTAGAGGTAGATGCATGGAAAGGAAATATCCTGACATAGGCCTGACTCATCTGAGAAAGAAAAGTGCTTTAGCTGACGGCTCCTCAGCCTGGCATCAAACCGGTCTCAGTTTCCCACGTTCAGCTACCTGTTCTGCCTGCGGTGCCGGCAGCCTGCACACTGTGGGGTGTACAGACGCACATCTGTTCTGCAGGAAGGGACAGAGTGCCCTGATGCAATCCTCAATGCCCTCCCACTCTGAGGAAGGGCAGTGAATGTATATCCAGCAACAAAGAATGAGAAAAAGGTATGGGAAAATACAGTTCGTGTCTGACAATCAGGGTTGTGTTTTCTTGTTTCAAAGAGAAAGAGCAAGTAGTCATTTATGGTCTTGATTTTCTGAAGAGGGGAATGTCTGTTCCTACAGTGCCACCTTCAGTTCTTTCTTGCTTATTGTCTCAATTTTACCTAATCTGTCAATTTTCTAACACCTACTACTATTTCTGTTAGTGAAAGATCAGACAAAAGCATTTGTGTGCATTTCTCTTTGGTAGTAACTTGTATCATTAAAACACAACGCTCTTCAGATCCAGGAGGTAATTCTTGAACATTTCTCAACAGTGTTAATTGTCTCTCTTGCATATTCTGGACTGACAAGGCAATCAGTTGTTTGCTGAGAAGGTAATGGGCAAGTAGGAGTAGGGAGGGGTACATCGAGCTGGATCGTTGCTATGAAGGCGGGTTTTTTCTCAAACAAATCTGGTAGTTTGGTGTATGCTGTACAAAACATATGGATCTGAATGTCTATTGGGATAATAAGAATGAGCATAAGCAATAACACATACAGGTTCTTCTGTCAGAGAATCAAACAACAGAGTTATAAAACAATTATGACAAACATAAAATCATGTCGGTTACACTGGCAAAATCATCTGCAGCTTGACCGTTCTCTGAATAAACTTATCCTCTATACTAATAAATTTTATACCCAGATAATTCAGTGTAGGTATAGTATTGTTCTGTTAACAAAAGCAGAAATAGAATCTACAAGGAATGTCAAATGCATATTATTAATTTCTGTAGTCCAAGCTTTTTTTATATGGGGATATCTAATCAATAAACACCAGCTATTTAAGTCAAAGAAGTACCACATTAACCTTTCCAGGATATAAATCTGTTGTCACACTCTTCTCCACATCACATGCTACAAAGAAGACCTGCAATAACTTCTCAGAAGACAGGTTTTTTTTTTCATTGAAGTTCATTAAAGTACCACAGGCACATTTACATCAGCACCTGTACAGTGCTCACGGGGTCTTGTCCCCAGGTGTTGAAGTTGATATTGCATGGTCACTGGCACCAACGCTAATTAGAACACTAATTTCAGTATCCCAGGGTGAGTCCTGCCCAAAGTGTTTATCACTGGGCAACACACGTTCCATAATTCAGTTCCATGAGGAAGCTGTAAAGATCCAGTTGCAGCACAGGTAAAGGAAGGGTCTCACCTTCCCCATCTCCCAAGGGGTGTGTGCTGCCAAGTGTGGGTGCTGGGTACCTCTGCTGTAACTAAAATCCAGAGAGAGACTGAGCCTGAGATGAGGACAGCAAGAGGGAAAGTACTGGTTGCTGCCCATCCTGGCCCTGGGGAATCCAGTGGGAGCTTAGCCAGTGGGGCTTTGCTTGCTTCAAACTTAGGCAAGCTCAGGTGAAGCATTGAGACTATGTGGGAATACAGAGGCCCAGGTAAGTGAAAGAAAGGCTCTTTCCCTGCTTTTGTTACTTGCAATCATGAACAGAACGAAGCAGGGCCACTTAGGTAAAATTACATAGTAGGTCACATAGAAAGCATTTCCCTTGCTGATAGTGCCAAAAGTACTGTAGGATAGGCGATCCCACGGACACTTTGTGCTGCTTTGTATTAAAACATCTGGGGTATTTGGGAAGCATGGTAAAGGCCTGAAATGTGCATCTGAACTCCAGCTTGGAATGTCTTCCTGGATCTGTCCCTGGGAACAACCACAGAATCATAGAATCACTTGGCTTGGAAGGGACCTTAAGATCATGCAGTTTCAAACCCCCTGCCATGGGGCAGGGACACCTTCCACTAGGCCAGGTTGCCGAAAGCTCTGTCCAGACTGGCCTTGAACACTTCCAGGGATGGGACAATCTGATAAAGCAGTACACATATGGCCAGTGAGACCATGATTTCAAACTTCATGTAGGGTTTTTTTTTCCTAGCTAATAAATTATTGTCTTAGTTGTCTCCTGCCTTGAAGCTAGCATAGTTACGTGCATGTACAAAATGAAGGTGATAAACTGTAATTTCTATTTACTAGTATTTTATGCCTGCACTACCCAGCGTAAGTGGTTGAAAAAGGTTCCTGTTGCTGTTAGTTCAAACCTTAATGCAACTGCATTAAAGCCAGCTTCTTCTAATGGACTGAAACACTGAAGTATTTATTTTAACTTAAAACATTTAGAGGCTCAATGAGAAATAGAAGCACTTCCCCTCAACGTGGCACATACTACCAGAAGAGCTGCTGATGCTCAGTTGTTTCCTTCCAGCAATAAGGGCTAAGGCACCAGGTGAGACAGCCCCAACACACATCTGTAATCCCTGTATTTCAGTCCCTATCGTAGTTTCCCAAGCGCACTGTTATATCTCATTCTGCCGAAAGGAAATTACTTCACATGGATTCTACTGATGATTGCATGAAAAAGTTATGGTTTTTTGCCTGCCAATAAAACAGGACCCTCCCATGACTGCTACCAATATGTTCCACACTCAGGGTGTGGCTCCTAAAAAGTGCTTCTATCACCTTCTTCCAGAGGAGTGACCTTTCTCTTCATTTGTCTCTGTACATCATAAAATAGAAAAGACTTTTTCTTTGTTTCCTTCTCCAAAGTATGTCATCAAAATAACCACATATTTGCTATGGAAGTGAAGATCTGTTCTAATATTTTTATGTAAAACATCAGATTAACAAAGGTCACTCACAGATGGCATTGGGTGCAAACTATTTTAAGACCATATTTAGAAAAGGGACTAAAGTGTCTGCATCAGCTGCTTTAAGGGACTCTCATTGATAGTTTCTCTTTGCACTTTTTCTGCCAAGTACATTCTGAACTCTGCAATTCAAAACCCCTGCCTGCTAACTGACACAGCATTTGTGCTTCAGATTAATATCCTCCCAATTGTCTTTCTGACAATGCACTAATGAGCCAACCAGAACAGCTTTGCCTGAGAGGAAATCAATAAAACATGAATTGGAGAGCCAGTCTATAAACAGAAATTGCTCAGATTGTATAGCTAGTCTGTCACAGTATTAGTGAAGTGCATCCATTTCCTGCTGGAGACATTCATCTACCCTCAACCCAACCCACTCGTGTCTTGGAATAGTGACTCTGTCTCTCAGTAATACCTTCTAGGTTTTCACATTTTCTGTGATTTTAACATCTTATGAGATTATATATTTCAATACTATCTCATGTTGACAAAGCTTGAAGGAAAAATCTGTCTACACTACTTTGGGAAAGGTGGAAATGCCGTATTTGTGGGTTAAAAACCACATCAGACACATACAGTGGATCTGGCCCACTGGCTGCAGCACCCATGTGCCACACAGATGGCCCAAACATGAGCTGTGAACCTTACATGTGCCCAGCCCTCCAGTCCACACACATTACTGACAGGCAGCCCCTGCCTGTGCACATGTAAGGGTAGATTAAACTAGGGCTGCTGCACCTTGCACATACCAGCTGCCTGTGAGAGGATCCACCACCACTCCCAGCTTTTACATTAATGTTGGAAGGGCTCCAGAAAGGGTTGCATCAGTGAAGAGGTACAGGCTTGCTGCTACCAGCTGAAGTACTGTGGCCTCTTGCACAAAGCTACAGCAGTTCTGACCCACTGTTCAAAAACGTCCTTTCTGACTGCAAACTCTTCTCAATAGAGTAACCGAAAGAGTTATCATTATAAAGTGCCTGACTGACAACATACCCGATGTGATCTGCTCATAATTCTTTTTCAGATGTACAGCTTCTCTCCCCATTTCAATATTTGCTATCAAAAAAGGAATGTCTGCTATTAGTTCCAAAGAACTAAACTGATCATCTGAAGCAGGTTGGAAGCTTGGGATTTTTTTCTTTTCTTGGGGGGTGGGAAGGTGTCATGGTTTAAACCCAGCCGTAACTCATGCACTCGCTCTCTCACTCCCCCTCCTTCCTCCCCCCACCCCCTCTCCCAGAGAGAGGGGGGGAGAATTGAAAGACTGTAACTCCCACAGGTTGAGATAAGAACACTCCAGTAACTGAGGTATAACACAGACCATTGCTGCTACCACCAATAATAATAATGATAAGGGAAATAGCAAGGGAAGCGAATACAACCGCTCACCACCCACTGACTGATACCCAGCCCTACTTGAGCAGAGGTCTAACCCTTCCAGATAACTGCCCCCAGTTTATATACCGGGCATGATGTGCTGTGGTATGGAATACCTCTTTGGTCAGTTTGGGTCAGGTGT
>JAOEHY010007248.1:9940-25409 GCA_025447955.1 Psilopsiagon aurifrons | reverse complement strand
TTAAATAATTTAGCTAGTAGTTTCTGTCTCACTTGAGTATATCTGTCTTGCTGCACTTCAGGATTTATATTTCTAGGTGTTTGATCTCTTTGAGCTGACTGCCTTTTACATCCCTGCCACAAAACTCAAAGGAATGTCTTTGAAATGAAGGCTATGCCTCTAAATGCTTGTTTCTTTTTCCTATTCACTTCAGATCCAAAGGGACAAGGCCATTCAGATGTGTGAAGCATTTTTCATGGACCGTAATATTATTCTGGGCAGCTCTTCCTTCTCCTGCAGGAAAGGCTGTTGTTTCTCTGAGTAAGATTTCCAGCAGTTCGGTGGATTTCCCAAACAACTGAGGTATTGTCATGGGTTCAGCAGTAGCTGCTGAACAGGTATCTTGCAGTTAGTTTCTCTGAACAAAACTTCTCCTGACTGCAGTGAAAGAGAGAGCTGTTCCCCTACGGACCTGCTGTCTGTTTACAGGCAGTAGCTAATTTTAATTATGATGTAAATAATATCCAGGGTCTGATCTAACATGGTCAGGATGAGTTCCCTACTTTCTTAATCACATATCTATTTTGAACAGTGTGGCAGTTAAAGGTAAATGAATAATCTCTGGACTTGAAGTTGATGGTTACCTTGGGACCAGTGGTGTTATTATGCTTACCATGAACAAACCATGGGCAGTTCTGTTCAGCATTATATATTCACCTTATATATACATATGCATTTATATATATGCTTCAAATCACAAATGAATTTCCAAAGTTGAGAAAATTTCTGAGATAAACCAGGTTAAGACAAAAAAGTAACTTATGAAATAAACTCATTACCAGATTCATCCTGCAATCAAGAAAAAAGTCAAGTAAATGCTGTTTGGGAGGTTATTTTGTTCAGTGGTAAGTGAAGGGAGAAATTAAAGGGAAAGCTGAGAAACAAACTAAAGGAAGGAAAAGATCTACAGTGCCATTGTTAGTGCGTATGAATTACAAATTAGAAAAAACAGTAATGTCAATAAGGAGAGATAAAGATATCAGAACAAATGAGACTGGAAGTTATGAGGACAAAAATAACACCTTCTCAAGCGTATTAAGGAGCATATAAAATGTAACTTGTATCTGCTGCCACAAGGAGATGGAAATTTTTGAAGGGCAAGAGGAACAACTATTTAGTTAAGAAATGCTTTTGTCTTCTGCTTAAAAAGAAGCAGACAAATCTAGCCATAACACATGAGGATGAAAAAAATACTTTCCACTCTGCTAGAGCGAAGAGAGTCTCACTAACTCTAGCCTGTGTCCAGTGGTCCAGCCCAATGCTAGTCAGCTGTACCTTCTCTCCAGTCAAGAGCAGGTACTCCAGAAGGGAGTTTATTCTACTCTGTAGCTGGGAATGTAGCACCCAAATTACCTCCACACCTCGTTGGGGAAGCAGCACGTTACATTGCCCTTTAATAATAATAAAATGATGCCTGCATTTTTAGTGGTGCAGGCTACCTCAGTGCTCAGTTCTGCCCCACTTATGCAGTCAGTTAGGGCCAGCTTCACTATGTTCTGTTCATGGATAAATTGCATGATCCCCCTCATCTCGCACAGAAGTTGTCCTTTTCTTAGGAGCTGTCAATAGTCTTTGACAGTATAACCATTGTCTGTTCAGGCAGGCCTTATCATTCTTTAAGATATTCTTGCAGTGTTTTCCAGATGTGGCTTTGTGACAGCCTCAGCACTTTGCAGTACCTTCTTTTTCTAAGGTCAGTGATTCAGTCACGTATGCATTCTCATTTTAGGATTCCTGAAAACTCCCTTTGCACAGCACTTTTTTCAAGAATATAGGTATACATGTATATATAATGCTTTGCTACCCATGTGTATTTAATATTTGTGTGTTTACAGTAATGTTACTGGTATGTGCTCAAATGAATTTGCTTCTCTTCAGGCTACAATAACTCTCTCCTTCATGGTGACCTGTTTAAATCACCATTTCCTTAAAAGCACAGTTGGTCACACTGTTCAGTCTGCAGTCTGCACATAATCACAGGCCTTTTGAGGAAACATTTGTGTTTTGTCTCATAAACTATTGATTTTTCAGTGTCCTGTTGAAAATAACCTTGAGATAACATATGTAATAAATTACCACTATAGTACATAAAACCATAACCTGAATTGCTGATAGTTCAATAATGGATGAAATAGTGCACATAACAGACTAGAAGTTGTAGCATTGTAGAACAGACTGTCCCACTGAGACTTACTGAATACCATCTTAATCTCTGATGCCTATACTGTAATTTCTTGCTGATTACATTCAGTTTTCTTCTTGATTCCTAGAGATCATGTCACTAATTGGCTTACTATGGATTCATAATAAAAAGCTTTCTTCCTCAATATCTTCCATCCAGCTCCTGTTGTTTCTGTTATGATAGTAGTTGTCATTTTTTAGGGGAGACAGTTCAAGGGTCACCCCTTTGTGTGCCATCCTTCCATACATTTGCGATACAGCTCCATGCAGTAAAGTAAGTAAAGCTACTGGTTCACAGTCTTTTAAAATACAGTTGACAGACCTTTCTATACTTAATTAGGTCAACTTTGCTTCTGTTAATCCTTACAGTAATGCATTTTAATATCAGCAAACCACATGGACCTGGTAATATCCCAATTAGATTTATCTGCTATTATGATAGCATTTGAAACTAATGAGAACACAGCTTTTTTCAAGGAATAATAATTCTCCTTGGCTACGTACTGAAACCTACAGTGTTTCATTTCTCTGTAGGAAGGCTTTAATCGCATCATTTCTTATCAATGATAATTTATCCCAAATGGATTCAAGGTCTACAGTATTCAGTGTTCCATTCACTAGACCTAAATTTCCTAATAAAGTACTTAAAATGCTACCTCTCCCTTTCATTTTCAAATATTTCTCAATCTATTGCTTAAACAGGTTTTTCTCAGCATAAATTCCAGTTGAATAATAAAGAAATTTAATGGAATAGCTACTTGAGTTAATTTGAACCATGTAAATCTCTACTCCAGGTTTGAAAGACCTTCTGACTTTCTGTATTGTCTTTGTAAAGTTAGACTTCTGGGGACTTCAGTTCCAACAGTAGTTGGTATTTGTCCAATAAAAGAAACCAATATGAGATGGAGATGGCATCCACAAGCATGACTAGCTTCAGCACTGGTATAAAACAATCTGACCTGACCTGCTAATGCATAAGCCTCTTCTGGCAAAGCTAAACATTAGATGGAGTTTGTACTGTGTGATGGTGGCTGATGCAGAACTGGCTAGGAGGATGCACTGATGCACAGCTGGCTAGCAGGTCCAATTGTAAATACCCTTATACCTTGAAACCAAATACTGTGTGTTGGATGTTACTGGACCAGGGTACAGACTAGCTCCTTTGGATCCCCATTTAGAGAAACTAGCACTATATAGTTGTTTTTCACACATTTACTAAGTGGATGGAAGCCGTTCCTGTGAAAAGATTTATCAAACAATTCACTGTGATGCAATTAGATTATGTGACATTTTATCAGTGGAGAATTCCCAAGGAAGCCATATCAAGAGCAAATAATGAAAGAGTTGTGCACAATATTATGAATTATGTAAAAATAAATTCCACATAGCAGGACAACCCCAAAGTTCTGGACTAGTGGAATATTCCTTCAGAAAAAGCAAGAAAACTTAGAGAATTAGTAAAAGGTAGTGATAAAAATTGTGATGAGGAGCTGTCTACTGTACTCATGGCCCTAAGAGCAACCACTGTGGTTTGATTGAGATATATGTTTCTTGAGACTTGATTTGAAGAGAACCGAAATCAGAACAACACTGCTAGCTGTTAGCAGAATTACTTGTTGAATGGCAATCTTACCTGAAGGCTTGGAAAAATTCAACCTAATTAGTTGACTACAAATTGTTTGGCTTAGAATTTGAAGGGTGAAGTTTTACATCTACAACACTGGAATTACAGTATGATACCTTTAGGTTCAAGTGATTTCCAACCAAGGTACCTGTGGAAATACCCTGAAGTGTTTAAATGCTAAAATTAGTGTGATAACTTGACTGTTAACGTTAACAAAGGCATCATACAAAGTTGAATTAATTTTGAATGTAAAAGGCGAGACCCAGATGGTCAATAATCACTGATGTTATGTAACAAACACTAGTTTTCCTACTGAAGTCCCCAATGCTTTTGCTATTGCTCTAGACACAGTGGTATTTAAGTCTGCTTTAATCATGATTTGCACCATGTCTGCTGTTGCAACTAATTTATTTTTCAGGTGATGTTTTCAGATTACATGTTTCTGATGTCTTCTTTTATTTCACAGTATAGCCCAAACAGCTGCCTGTGCCTCACTTAATTTTCAGCTTAATTCACTCCCTCTTCTGGGAAGTTCTGCCCTTTTGCATACTGGTGTCCTTTTCCTGGAAATGCCATAACAGCTGCTGTTCTTAATTCTTCTATGACTGCATCATATCCCCAATTACGCTTGGTCTTGGATACTGTTTTCAGCTTTCTTCCCAAAGACTCCAGTGCCTGAGTTGCACATCCAATAAGCTCTTTGGATATCCTTAACTTGGTTCTTATTAATATCCATGACTTCAAAAATATGTTTTGTATTTCCTAACTGCCCATGGAAAGCATCCTCTGTCTGCAGATTAGGACCCCAGTGAATCATGGTTCTAATTGGCAAGAAATTTTTCCTTTCTTAGATACTACAAGAAAAAGGGGATGATTCTTTCAATTTGTTGCTTATGCTCCTCCTTATCCATTACTGCACTGATTACTGTTCCATTGCATATGTAGCGATCTCCCACTGTGCAGCTTGTTTGACTATTTCAGCCTGGTCAGCAATCATCATGAAACAAGAGTCTCTTCCCTGAGAGTTTTGAGAAAAGCTTAATTGACTATGCTGCTCACGTTCTCCACCAAGCATAGCAGCCAAATTAACACCAGGCCTCAGATGGGGAGCCCATCCAGATGTTTGTATTATGATGCCCTTTAATGATGTGCTGCAGTACAGGCCACTATGGTGCTCAGTTCTGCATCAGGAAAGGGTGCGCAACTGATGGCATTGCTGCAGCGCGTGAGGGCCCAGTCTAATGACAGCTCCACCTGTGCACTTAGGGGCAGCTCCAATAGATTCTGTATATGTTTAAAGTAATGTGACCCCCTTATGGCTCCCACAGAAGAGGTCTGTTTTTCTGTAGCAGGCATCAAGACGAGTCCCTAATGGCATAAGTGGTGTTTGCTTGGTCACATACACATTTCTGTTTTAGAGTTCCTGAAAATTCCTTTTACACAAAACTGTACACAAGAATATAGGTGTGTATGTTTTGTACCGAGCATTATTAATATCTGTGTATTTATAGCAATATTACTGATACATATTTAAATTTATTTGATTCTTTTCAGGGTAACTGGAATCAAATGGCTCTATGTGGGATCTTGTCATTCTCCTTTGTGGGAACCCTAGGTAAGAGTTAGTTTGAGATGGATTTACACTTTTAGTAGCTCACATTTCGCATTGGCAAACATAGATAGCTTACACCTAGGATTACTAAAAGCAATATTTAGGATTGTCTCTTGCAAATGTCAGGTTTGAATAAGTCTTTGCACATGGATAATTCTGAAAATCAAACCATACTAATATTTTATAAGTATTCAAAATGTTCAAGGGGGAAGAGAAGATAACAGGAGGCTGGCTAGAGATTTTGCTGATGAAAATCAAAAGAGAAAGGTTGACCATAAAGCTTGGTAAACATGAGTTTATGAAAAATATTCTTTGCCAAACATATTTGACTCTTTCCTTAGAATTATAGTTGATAATTCTGTAAAGCACTTGATTTACTATAAATGGCATGCTGATAAAAATATTAGAACTATGAAGAATCAGTAAAGTACATCTTAAATGGATTAAGAGCTAGCTCACAGGACTCAAAGAGTACTTGTCATTAGAGAGTTATTACAGATTAGGACATTTTTAGGAAGGTTCTTTAGTTACTAGTCCTTAATCAGCTTTGTTTTGACCAGCTCTGTAGTCTTCATAATTTTCAATCAATTAATAGAAAAAAGTAAAAAATAAAATCTGTAGTGTTAACATTTTTTAATAGCCCAGACTGGTAAAGAACAAGTCACAGCATATTCTGGATTACAAAGGAAGAAAGTTGAGCTCAATGAAACACATTGTAACTTTAATACAAACTGCCAGAGGGACACAGGGCGAGGAATAAGACCGTATGTCTTACTCAAGAGGACAGAGTCTGTGTCCTAGAAAACAATGAAAGGTTTTAGTAGAGAGGCAGCATGGTCTGCCTGTGTGATGTGCTATAAGAGAAGGTTTATGATGTGTAAACCCCAGAACTATAAGGTGGAAATATGGAGGTGATTTTACCTCTCAACCCAGTCTATGCAGCTGTGACATCAATGATTTAAAAAATGAAGTTGAAAGAACAGAGAGAGGTAGAGAAGAATCACAAAAATGACTCTAAGGTTGAAGAAAATATTTTACATTAACAGACAACATTGTTGCATAGTTAATGCACCAATGCCCCTGAATGCCACTCTATCAATAGTGCAGTTCTGTCAATCAAGCTTTCTGGTGCCCCTCAAAAGGGATCTATATGCATCCATACACTCTCTCAAACATGATTTTATATTGGTGCACTCAAATGAGATTTAAATATATTCCTGACTTATATAGGTTGAAGGCCAGATATTTTCCTTTGGTTTGCTACTCTCACACTTCTCAGGGACATACTGACCACTGAGATAGCTCTGTGCATCTGTACACAGTAAGAGATTGCCTTATCTTATAGCAACACAAGGAACATGAAGTGTATGTCCAGAAGTCCTTATGTATTGAACCAGTGAGCTGAGCACTGAATGAAGACACACAACATCTGGCGAAGTTTTGCAACATGATTGTTGACGTGTGGGCCATGCTAAATTAAATCCTGTTCATCAGAAATAGGTCATTCACAAAAAAAAATCCTGAGATGCTGACAAAGTTGGACTTGTTTAAATTATCATGTGGAAGGTGGCTTTATAAGAATGTATAAGCACTTTCAATGGAAAGCAATACTAAAGAATAAAGTTTTCTCAGTGGAACCAAGCAAAACAATAATCTGTCCTTGGTTATTAAGGCCAGAAATATTCAAAGTACAAATGTGGTATATTAACAGGAAGGCTGATAAAGAACAAGAAGAACTGCCAAAGAATTTGAAGTTTCCAATGTTAATGCTGTAAAATCAGTAGTGGATATCTCTTGGAAGACATGATAGAAAATTTCTTTAGGACTTACTAACGTCTACAAAAGTATTTATTTAATAGCCTGTGCTACAATGGAAACCAGACTACAAGATCTAACACTAACAGCAAAGGAAATAATCTATGAATAAACTATCGTAAAAATATTACATGAGAAATTGGATTGGAAAGCACGTTTAATTATCTTATAAATCACACCAATGGCTGTGATTCTTTCTTGAAATTCTGGGCCAATTCTGAATTCAAATTCTTGAATATTTTGGGTTTTTTTAGTTTAATTTCCTACTAAGGCTTAAGTATTCAATTTTGAATTGTCATGAAATATGTATCTCTCATATATAGTGTCGTGATATTCAGAAAGCAGACCCGACTGAGGGGGCATGCTGTATGTAGGATGTGATTGTTAGAGTTGGAAGAAATCTTACTGAGGTCAAAGGGGTTGAGTATAAGATAAAAAGAGGACATTTATCCTCTATTAAATTATACTTGCAATAGAGAGAAATAATGGAGAATCAGTATCATTGTTTTTCTGATGCTTGGATTTAAAACAGTATTACACTAAATTCACATAGTAGTTACTCTTGCAGTGCTGACATGGTCCTTTGAAATTAACCTGCATTGCTCTAAGTATGAAAGTTATCTCCAAAGCTGGAAGTAAAAAGGATTGCTTTGCAAACTGCAATGATGTTGACTTGCTAATTAATTTGAAGTGGTGATTTCATGATCCCTGGCTGCCATTAAATTAACTCTCGCAGGATCATGCAATGTGTTTGTTTTGAGCAGCTACACCAATTTGCCATAGAATTGCAAAATCTGTGTGAAATAAAATTGAAACAAATTCAAGGGCTATATCTTACAGAAAGACCAATTTGTTTTGTGATTCCTAATTGTTAGCAAGTCAGTGGAATGAAATGTGCTTTCAGAAGCTGCTTTGCTGACATCATCCCGTTCAGCACAGAAGCTTTCTCTCTGAATTCATGCCCTTAGAAAGTTCTAGTAGTTGATGCTGAGCACACAAAAAATGGTTACAAATACAATAAAAGAACAAAGTGTGGGAAACACAGGCTGAATCATGGAGAGGAAAGAGAAAAAAAGATTAAAAATGAATGGAAAATGAATCAAAAAATGTTGCTGTGGGCAGGCTGGGATATGAAATAAACGACCTAATGAAAAAGAAAACTGACAAAATAATGACAATCAGATGGAATGATGATAAATGACTCTAGAATAGTGAATCAGGCAAATATAAAATCTTACAACTAAGAAAAATCAGAAGAAAGAAACATGACAGAGTAGTGGGCAGAAAAAAATCAACTTAGAAAAGGTAAACTTACAAAACAATTCACAGAGGGACAGATCTAAAAGAAATTAGTTGGTCAAATACAGATAAGAGGGTCTAAGGGAACAAAAAGGGATTTAACTAACAAAGACAATTTTTGAAAGGTCACATTGAGGATTATTTAATCAGTTTTATTAGGTAACAAAGACAAAGAGTAAGGACAAGCAGAGGGAAAAAAATCAGTATACTCTTGAATTTTCACTCAGTCCTTGTGCATGCCACTGCTTCTGATTCCTGCATAGGTAATGGCAGGATGGCCTGAAAAATTAAAGGCAGACTTTCTAGAAATTATTTTATGTACAACCCTTTCTGAAATTATTTTTTTTTTTTTTTGTAGAAGAGTAAGTTGAGATACCTGAGGGCTCTTTATTTGCCTTTTGTTTGTAATATTTTCTTTCTAAGGAATTACAAAAAAAAGGCTTTTGAAGTAGGAGATGTATTTACTTTTTTCACTGTTAAAGTGCAAACTCTGTTGTTTTTTTTTTTTTTAAATGCTTACAGATTTCTAATATCCAGATTTCTAAGAAATAATGCCAATTCTAGGACTCCCTTTTAGAATCTAGGATGGAAAGTTGCCTCTTTTTCTTTTCAACTCACTGAAAAACTTTTGCTGTTACTAAATGTCAGTCATGGGTTAGTCTAACCTCCTGGTCTAAACAGGATATAGTTGACATGAAAGAACTATTGTCTTCAGAAGCTTGTTGTCAAATAATGTGTGTGATCTCCCCTCCTAAAAATGACTCTTTGAGAGGAAAGGCACAGAACAGCTACAAAGAATTGCCCTTATTCAGAAAACCTAAATAACTTATGTAATCTTTTGTGTTTGAATGCAGGCCACCGGATCATGATAGTGAGGGCTTGTGTACAGCCCCTGCCTATTTCTGACAGAGAGGAAAAAGTATAATTGTAGATTCTATTCCTCAGTCTCTTTTAGCTGGATGCAGTAGTATTTCTGCAATTGTACCAGTTTTTCGGTTTTACATAGTATTTGCCTGATTCAGGCTGCTTCCCCACTCTCCTTGAGTCACCTCTCCAGCTACTTGTCTGTTTCTGCACCTCAGACTCTTCTGGACCCTTGAGAGGGTGCCAGTATCACAGCAGCTCACTTACTGTCTGAGACCCCTCAGGAACACCTCCAGATAAGGACTTCATTTTAATCTTTTAGAAGCCATTTTTCAGCAGTAAATTAGGCTGCTTATCTCCATCAGCAGCTGCTTGGCTTTGCTGTTGAAGCTGCAGTTACCAGGACTAAATCTCTTTAGAAACTACAAGTATACTGCAAGGTCAGCAACTCACTAAACAGTATCTGGCTGTCTTATACATGCCTTTTTCAACCTTTTCCCTTTGTCCTTCTGCCACTCAGGTGTCACTGGAGCACCCTACAGCAGGATGTTTTACCACCTCCAGTGCAAACAACTTTTGCTGTCTTTCCCAAACAGCTATGAATTTTCAATGGCCATTAACATTTGTCCAGACTACACCACTACCCTTAACTTTTTCCACTGTTAGAAAAACATGTATGCTAATCTAGAAAAACTAAAGCAACTGCAGCGAATATAAACCTGCATGCAGATATAATCTTCAATATACTACAAGCCTGACATTTAAATAATCCAACTCTTCTTTATTCTGTTTGCACTGACCTTAGTGGTTAACAAGTATTAACATATTCTTTTACTATTTTATATACTGAATAATATACATACTTGTAGAACTTTTCCAGCTCCTCAGTCTGCTCTTTCATGTGTGAATTCTTACACATCTTTCTAGATTGCAGCTGCTGACCTACAGCTCTTATTTATAGAATCAGAATAGTTAGGGTTGGAAAGGATCTCAAAATCATCCAGTTCCAACCCCCCTGCCATGGGCAGGGACACCTCCCACTAAACCATGACACCCAAGGCTCTATCTAACCTGGCCTTGAACACCGCCAGCGATAGAGCATTCACAGCTTCCCTGGGCAACCCATTCCAGTGCCTCAGCACCCTTACACTAAAGAATTTCTTCCTTCTATCCAACCTAAACTTCCCTTGTGTAAGTTTGAATCCATTACCCCTTGTCCTATCACTACAGTTCCTAATGAATAGTCCCTTCCCAGCATCCCTATAGCCCCCTTTTAGATGCTGGAAGGCTGCCGTGAGGTCTCCACGCAGCCTTCTCCTTCTCCAGGCTGAACAGCCCCAACTTTCTCAATCACAGCTTACTGAATTTTACTCCTTCTGGAAATAGTCTCATTGCATGTGTTTTCACATGTTAGCCTTTTGAAATGTTTTATTACTCTTCATTAATTATTTTGTTCTTGCAATGTGGGAAATGTTTTCTACTTCCTTCAGATATTTCAAGGAGTTTGTGCCAAAAATTCTAGCAAACTTCCAGCAAACTTCCCTAGCACATTCAATTGAAACCATCCCAAATTATTCTTCAATTGTGATCTTGGTAGTGTAGGAATAAGAAGTTACTTATACAGGCATTTTTGAAACTTTTTTTACATTCATATTTTTTTCTCTTTCATCCAGAATGTTTAAATGCTTTGGAATGACAAAGACTTTCGATTTTTTAATGTCTTTCATATCTGGAACGTATATTTTGTAAATCTTAGCTACATGTTAGTGGGTTCTTTTTATGCTTATGTGCCCTTGGACTTTCTAGTTTTAAAGTGGAGACTGGATAAAACTGAGATTAGGCTAATTAGAGATTTCTGGAATGCCAGCAATGTACTTAAAATGCCAGAATGCAGCCAGAATGTCTACCATTCAAAGTGTCAATAAAGCTTCTCTTGATGTCCCTGATTACCTCTGCAGTCACCAGTGTCTTTATTTGCAGTCATGGATCTTGGATTTAGAGACACCTCCATAGATGGTGGATCCTGATATAGGACAGTAGATTGAATGAAAAAGGGACAGTAAGGATAATTAATTATTGGAATCAAACAAAGAATACAAGTATGTCAAAATTGGAGATCTTTATACCAGGATCTCTAAAGGATAAGTTTTAGTACAAAACCAACTACTGGAATTAAATAAGCAATTAGATCTTAGTAAATCACAAGGCATTAATATTGCTGAGAGTCTAATTAGATGATAACACAACTTTTTGTCTTAAATTATAAAAAGTCACTGACGACTATGCTGACTACCAGGAAATGCTTCACAGTCTGTGGCAAGATGTAACGTGATGCGTCAAATACTGTCGGTATTGGGCCCCTGGAGCTACTACATAGGCTGATGGAGGAGTGCTGGCCTCGTGATGTTACTGTAAAGAAATGATGATTATGTCCTTGGCTAGAAACTTGAAAAACTTTGTAAGCTGGCTTCTAGCCCTGTGGGTAAGAATTTGTGGGGAAATGTTCCAGTGATTGCTGAAACCTGAATTTGAGTTAAATTAGGCCACTGTGAAGTGTAAGCACCTAATTCAAATATAGGGAATTTGAAAACTGTATTAAAATGTTGTTATACTTCCTCAACAGACAACGGCATTGGGCATACGAATTTATTTTCAGAATGTTACCAAAAATACAAAAATATTAGAATTCAGCAGTATAAATTGCTGTGCAGCATCTGACCACTTTTTTGGCAACAAAGAAGAGCACTGTGGTAGATATAGTAGCTTGCTTGATCTGTGCAGTTCAGTGCACAGCTGTTCTCGGTGCAGGGAGGCCTGCAAGGGAAGACAAATGAGAAATAAGTCATGCATACAAATCCCGAGTGAATTACTATTCTTGTGGCTGATAGGCTCATCTAAGTGCCTCCTCTTAGGGCTGATGGAGACTTACAATCTGCATACCATTGATTTGTGCAAAATAAAAGATAAATCCTGGAAGAGGTTCATTAACAGTTGGGAGTGGGGAACAGCATAAAAACACTCTCCTCAAATACTCAGCTTATTTTGAAAATGTGAGACCCTGAAATGTTTATCAAGAAAACTCTGCAGAAAGTATTTATAAATGTCCGCAATGCTGGGAATAGTTCTTTGCTGGTAATTGCTTTGCTCTTCCATAGGTCATCTCATCTGAGAACACATGGAGACATAAGAAACAAATACTGCTAAACTTAGTGGGTTTATTTACAAAAAATACAAATATTAGAAGATCACACCACAGTAACTCACAGTATGTATGGACAGGTGCCTGGCTGCAGGAACAGCCTTTGTCTTTGCCTTTTCTCTACCTCCTTCCTCTTCACTCCTTCTCGTGCCCCATCATAGCAGGTCTGTCCCTTGCTAGCACTGATATGCCAGGTAGGACTCATGGGAGCAGATGTATATCCACTTTTACTCAATTACCGAAAGAAGCTGGAATTTGCTGTCCATAGCAGATTTCTCAACATATGATCAAAGTATTTATTAGCCTGCTAAATTATATTAGTAGCTCTTAAATGGGATTTTATCTCAATTGGAAATGCCTCTTACCTGTAAGTCAGATTGTACTCATGCACCCTAAGGTATTGTGAGGTTGAGGAAGAACTTATTTTGGTCATTTTAATATTTCCTAAGAATGAATATTATTGCAAATAATTTTGGTTTACATTTTCTTTTACCAAACATCTAGGCAGTTAGATCTCAGAGATTATTCAATTATAGTAAAGCAGCTGTAAAGTTTTTTGAAACTCTTGCATTTCCAAAATGCACAATGAACATGCTGAGAGGCTACACAGTGCCTAGATAAATTAACAAAATCTCATCTTCTCCCAGAAAATGTGAAATCTGCCTGCATATAGGTAGATAGTTCTTCGGGTTGAAGAAAGAATTCTGTAGGAGACACTATCAAAATATTTTGATTTTCATGTCTACACTTTGAGGCATATAGATATCACAAAATTATCAAGTAAAAATATACTTTCATCATGGCTTGCCCAACTAATATTTTGGATATGATTTACCCAGCTTGCCCTTCTGCATACGGGGTTGGCCTGCTTCTGCACCTTGAAGATTTCTTTCTGGAAGAACATCCAGCCTTCCTGGATTCTTTTGCCTTTCAGTACTGCCTCCCAAGGGACTCTGTCAAATAGTCTCCTGAATATGTCAAAGTCTGCCCTCTGGAAGCCCAAGGTAGCACTTCCGTTGACTCTCATCCTTACTTCTCCAGGAACTACCATTTCATGATTGCTGTGCCCAAGACAGCCTCCAGACAAGGTGCCTTCTCTAGTTGTCTCACTCGCCAGCTATGTAAGGATGATACCTTCCACACAGTTCAGGAACCTTCTAGACTGTTTCTTCTCTGCTGTATTGTAGCTGCGGGTATCTGGTAGGTTGAAGTCCCCCATGGAAAGAAAGACTAGTGATTGTAATTTCAGGAATGTGGATCCCTTTTCAGGAGATAAAAAGTAGTAAGTACTGAAGAAATGAGCCTCAGTTTGCAACAGTTTCCCAGACTATTAGCTCTGTGTGAATATCCTTCAAGACTGCAAATACTGGTGACCTCTATACCCACTGGATAACTGCTTTTATTATGCATTGCTTGTTTCTATTCTTGTTTTACAGCACTGATGGATGTAATTTTGTTGTATACTATATAGGTGCTCAAAGAAATTGCCGAAAAAAAGTTTATTGCCAAGTTGTTTGGTTTTTTTTCCCCAGTTCATTAAATATATTTCATTATGGCTAGAAAAAAATAGAAAGTGAAAAATGCCCTTTATATGTAGGCTAAAATACAAACATATCTAGCGTATCATAATGAATAGACAAGCTATATCTGTAGCTGATAAATTAGGTCACGATGGCAGGTGAAATGAAATGTAGATAAGGTGAAAGTACTGCATGTTGAAAGGAGGAGCTGAAGGCCTATGAAGTCTCTATGTTGATATGACCAGCCAAAAAGAGGAATGGATGTCAGTGAAGTGAAATCAATTTAATGCCTGCTTTATGCAAAATGTCAATACAGACAGGGTATTAAATTGCATTAAGAAAAGTACAGATAGATTTACAGGTAATCCTCAGCATTTAAAAATTGCTGGTGACTAGAAAAGTAACAACAAATAGCATGGAGAAACCCAGAACTGGGGAAAATTATATATAAACACAGGATTAAGCTGAGCAAGAAATATTAGGATAGAGATATTAAAATAGTGAATGGAATGGTGAAGGTCAGTTGAATGCCCATGTTTCAACTTTTTTCCTTAGCATGGGATGAAATACTACAATCGCAATCTGAAAAAAATCTGTAAAATTCATAAAAGGAAGCATATGTTGTTGCAATATGTCATTAACCTACCGAGTAGCATTTATTGCCCAAAGTATGTATCTTCAATGCTCTGCAAGATATATTCTATCCTAATTCCCATTTAATGCAATGCTGAAGCTTTGTGATTGATCTTCAAGGCCATTAATGCATAGGAATGTAGCTAAATTGTGTAGTACTGTTTCATCTGTAGCTTATGAAGACAAATGAGCTCTCCTAGTGTAATGCAGCAAACTGATGATGTTCATGAGGAGCATTTTCAGGAAAAGGGAGATTGATAAAGAGCAGCCCTGAAGAGAAGAATCAAGTATCAAATATGATTGCAAATTCTATTTATCTTACTAAGCACTTGGATTGTAAGGAAGTAAGTTGGATAAATTGCTTATAAAATGTAAAAGATGCAGGTATAATAAAAATATATGTAATTGTACCATATAATGATTAGGCAGTAATTTTCACCCTTCAGGCGAAAGAAAATGAATTCACTAACATCTGAACATGGTCCTTAATAGTTTTTATCATTACTGCCTAAGAAAAAGATTCTTGAAATTATTTAAGTAACTAAATAGCAGGAGACCTGCATAAAGCTAATGTAATATATGGGATTATATTTTAAATACTTGTGAAAGGGGAGGGGAATGATTATCCTCTGCAGGTACTTGTCTCACTCCTAACCATAGTGGAAACTTGGACTAGACATTGA
>JAOEHY010007246.1:0-61401 GCA_025447955.1 Psilopsiagon aurifrons | reverse complement strand
CCTCCCCCCCAACCTTGAGTCTTTTCATTCACTCTCCAAATGCACTGAGATTAATAATGCCTCTGGGCTACTGTATGCAAACCTCCACTGTGCATGCAGAAAAAAAGATTATAATTGAATACCCTATTATGATAGGCAAGGAAGAAGAAAAGCAGACGGACAGACAGGGCTCAAAGGCTGAATTGGCCTGGTTTGGCTTTCAGCCCACAGCATCTACAATTATCCTGCAATGATTTTTATTTATCTATTTAGTGTTCCCACTAGGCAGAGAGAGAACCTAGTATTAATTTAGTACTCATGGTTAGAGAAAGCTTTAAATTGGAAAAAAGTTATTCAAATGGATAATGAAATGAGCTGGAGCCTTAATGTCCTGCTTTGAATAGACATAGTAGAAACTGCAGCCCTCTGCAAATATTTTAAGAACTGACAGTTTATTCTAGAAGTCTCCTAAAAGGCACTTTTACAGAACAGCTTTACCAATGTAGCAATACTAGAGTGTTTTGTGGACAAGCAGCTAGCTGTTGCTGAGCATCCCAGAATCTCTTAGCAAAACAAGTAAAAGATATGAGCAGAAGAGGAAAAACCAGCTCTGACATATGTAAAAGGAAAGGATGAAACTTTAAATCCAGGATGGCACCTCCATAGCTGTTTATGGCATCTAGATCAAGCCATCTAGTTTGCTCCTAGCTATCTCATCTATGGCATAACAGCCTCTTCTGAATTAGTACAGGGTGTTGCTAACAATTATTTGCTGTTCAATGAAGGCCTTGTCAGTACCAGGATCTGACTAATAATCCTAAGCAGCACAGGTAATAGGAATAAGAGAATGAAACAACAAATCAAATTCTCATCTTGAGACCACTGTGCCAAAGACACCTGCTTGAATCAAGCTGGTGCCTTCTTCAAATGCTTGAAGGTGCACTTGATGCTAGCAAATTGTGTAAAGAAAACAGTTGCTGTCTTAGCTGCAAGCCATTTTATAAAGACTTGCCAGAAAATGTGAATACAAGACCTCATATGAAAAAAGCATCTGAACAAATTCAGAGAGACAGCAGAATGCTGAGTGTACAATCACGAATGTGCAAGTGCTGATCAGGATAATTCAGACAGATCGCTCGAACAAGCAGAGGGACATTTCTCACCTCATCTACATTTTGAAGTTTAAAATCTATCCCATAGACCTAAGGATCAAGCTTAACTTCCATGGAACACTAATGCTGTGTTCAGAAAATAATCTAAATTGATTATCTGAACTGTATTGTCTGGGCTTTTTTGAAAAGCCACAACTGCTCCACTACTCACCACCATGCATGAAATGTCTACGGCTTTGGAAAGCAAATCAAAATATGGATTAAACTGATAAAAATGATAATTCCAGACATGATTAGATTCACTGTGTTGTGTAGCCTGCACAGCAGGTGGGGGATCCTTCAGAAGAATTAGGGAAAGGTTTAGGGAAAGCAGATTAATGGTGAAAAGATTAAATGTGCTCTAAAAGCAGGACAAAACATATTTTTAAAATGACAATTCTAACAGCAGTGCTTAGGGATGCTCTGGAATGCAAAGTACGCATACTCCATTTAAATACCAGATGCACAAATGTCTCCTACTTGCAATTATGCAGTGCATTGGACAACTTCAAATCATAAGCTGAAGAAGCATTTGACATTAAGTGCTACCAGTGACAAATATTAATCAAAATATTGCCAATAGTTTCTATCACACAGCAGTCAAGCTCTATTTTCCCTTTCTCTGCATGCAACTTTTGACAAAACTGATCCTATGAAGGCCCATCACACTGTTTAGTTTCATATCCAGAAATAGAGTACAGTTGAAAACGCAACACAGCAATAGCAATTTCTAGAGCCCTGAATAATGCACTTGGATTCCACTGCCCTTTTTCCAGTGCTGAAGGTTTTCTAAGAGAAGATGCTGTGTATTTAACTAGGTAAGAACAAGAAAAACAGATCAGAGTGGAAAGGGCCAGCTTCTACAGCCTAAGAGGAGAAATGCTGTTTAGCTGATCAATATAGTTTGCAGTTGTATCTGCTGGCACCGAAACAGGAGTCCACTGCTTATGCAAGATGTCACATACGTTAAAAAAGCATCAGCAGCAACAAAGCAAATGCTTTAGCTTATCCAGAAATTCTCACTTCTTTTTGCCACAAGTACTTTTGCACCCAAAAAGCATGAATTAGACTGCCTCCAGTTTTTAATTCTACAAACTGATGTTACAGAGAAACCTTAAGTCTTCAAAAAAAAAAAAAACCAAAACCCAAGCCATAGCACTAGTATTTGCACATCACTCCCAATGCGACCGCATGGTCTTGTGGCCTTTCTCCTCCTTTCATTCACCCCAATCTCTTTAGCTCCTTTCTATCCATTTGTTATGTTATGTCTGTCTTTATACTGTAATCTCCCCCAGGCAAGCATGTTTTCTGTATGTTCTGTAAAGTGCTTTTTCAGGCAATATAGCAGAAACTGTCTCTCAGTTTCCCCATCTGTAGCAGCAGCAGCAGCATACAAGCACAGTACTCACCTACCTCACAAGACAGCAGGCAAGTTACATTTCTTAATGACTGTGAAACATGTGGAGATCCTCTTATGGAAAGCTCTATAGGAGTCCAAAGCTTTGTCATAGGTCAAAAGTGAGGCTTAGAGCCTCAGTTTCCCAGACTGAGGACAGACCCATGTGTTTCTGTAATTAGAGGGGGTTAACTACAAAGTAAGCATTAGGGCATGTTAGCTTGGAAGTAGGTAAAGGGAGTGCTTACCAAGCACCCTGGTATCATACGGGGAAGAATGACAAAGTATTTTCTCTTTCACTTCATTTTGCATTAGGAAAAACTGCTTTATAGGATGTGATTAAACTCAAACCAGGTTTCCAAAAATCTCAAAGAAAGGAATCTAGAATCCTCTAACTTCTGTCTAAAATAAGCCCTATCTAACTACAGGCTACCTTAGACACGCTGAAAGGAACAATGCTGTTACAGTCCAAAAGATTTCAGCCAGGCACTCTGATTTTATATTTTATTTTTTCATCCTTGAATTTCAAAGTGCTCAACATGCCATTGCCTTGAATTTTTCATAAGAGTGTAAAAAGACCTTGAGAATGGGTCCAGCCTCACTTTTAGTTCCTTAAATTCAGCTCTTCCTTATGGTGACTATTGTATGACCAAACACCAATTTATAGGGATTCTCCCCCTCAACTTGTACCTTAATTTTATCACTAGTGAACATTCTAAAATTCTTACTAAGTTCTCTTCAGTCTCACATCTGATATTCTCAGTGTTCGCAACCACAAGGGACACCAAAACAAGCAGTACTGCCCAAACACTTAGTATATTGTGCTCTCAAGCCCCTGTTAATCCCACAAAGCCATAGCACACTTTAAACTATGATCCGCCCCCCCCAAAAAACAAAGCATAATAGCAAGTACTCTCACTGCTATGCTGTACTGCTGAGGTGCCAGGGGGAATACACCCTGCGCGTTCCCTTCGCTCCTTTGTTCAAGTAGACAGCAAAGCAAAGCTTCTGTACAAGGTACTAGGCTATGACATGCATATTACAAAATACCATTAAGTCCAGGGCAGAAGGACCAGAGGATAAAAGGTGCATGTGACAGTGAATTTGTTCGACTTCATACCATTAAAACATGATGTGAACAAGTTGTCTTTCCTCACCCCCCAAGTGGGTAATGACATCATTGCTCACATTTGCAGTACTCCAGATTACATGGTGCTGAAAAGTAAAACCAGGGATATACATACTATATAAACTAGCATTTACAGATATCTCCTTATTGCAGTCTGTGGATTTATTTCCATACCATGCTCTTTTATACCTTGCTTGTAACAACTGTACTCACCATTCACAAGTCCTCAGCATTGAAGGGGAAGTGAGCTCTCAGAAGCGGGACATGGTGGTCCACAGTGAGAGTTCCCATCTTCAGCAAAGATCTTGCCATGGAGAAAAAGCCCTCCTGCACAGTTGACTTCAGGTAGGATTTACCCTGCAGCAGGGGAAAACCAACAGTACTTACTGTAGAGTTTATAGGAATGCAGGTAGCTTGAGACCTGCAAGCAAGATGGTTCATTTCAGGCCATCACTGATGTTGACAGTCCGGGTGACAGCTGGTGTCACTACCACATGTGCATACATCTCTCCCTTCCCACACTCTTTCATTTTCCTGGGAAAAGCACCATACTGACCTGAGGCTGTTAAACAGGACCCTACTGAGACCACACGAGAGCCACAATCAAAGATGAAAAGCCACATAGTTCTGACCAGCACATGTCAAGAAGCCACTTACTGCCAACAATTGGATAAATTAAAAAAATAAAAAGTGCTCTGCAAGGTGATGACGTTGTTAGTGTGTCACAGAAGTATTTGAGCTACCATTTAAGAGAAAATACCAGAAGAGAATCTTGTTAAGGGAGGAAGCCACAAACCACTCCTGTCAGGGAGCTGTGGGGCTCAGCAGAGGGACAGGTCTTGAGCTGTTCACTCAGCCCAAGAGCAATCAAACCCTACACTGGTGGAGGTTCACCAGCTCAGGCCTTGAACACCTCCAAAGAAACAGGCTGTGTGCCGACATGGTCTGGCGTGGGGTGGCCTGCTGCAGCATGGCTTTGCTTTACTTACTAGGATGGGCATTTTTAACTAGCAAGCCCATTTCTTTCTTCTGCACCTGAGGACAGGGGAACTCGGCAACAGCAGTGGAACTGAAAAGCCACCTCTGAAGCAGATTGGGGCAACAGTCACAACCTGTACTACACCTCGATAAAAGGCAGCAATGAGTCCTTTGAGAAGGATACAGACAACTCAGTGCTCAAGAAAACAGCCTGAATACTCAGATTTCAATACTTAGACTTCCGCCTGTAAGCTGCGGAATGGTCCAGCCACAGTGTCAGCACCCAGCCTGAGAAAAGCAGGCACACAGTATGTCAGGGCACCCAAATGAAAGCTACAGGAGACCACCTCTCCTTCAGTTTCAAGTTTTCCTCCCCTCTGTCCTCCAAGTGACATACTTGAAAACTTGGTTAAGACAGCTCCCCATTGTATTTCCCCAGAAGACTGTGCAATGTTAGGACTTAAGACGTGGTTCTTCACTTTGTTGTATAATTGAGTTGCTTCACATTCTGAGAAGCTTTTGTGCTATTTTAGAGCTGTCTTGAAGAAGACCATGCAACTAGTCTCAACTGCAATAGTATGAAACATCTGGGAACAGGATTATTTCTGTCATGTGCTGCCAGAAATAATATTCTGCTTATGGAATTAAAATTTTTGGGATTTTCCCAAATCCACTGTGTTCCCGAGTGCTTAAATTTGCATTGACATTTACATTAGCATATACATGTGCAAAAGACCATCTTGCCAGCCAACTCCTATTGGTTAACTCTTATAGGTTAACCCCACCTAAAGCTAGGATTAATGTATGCTCCCGAAACACACTTCAGTTACAGTAACTGACTTTCTTCAGACAAGTGCCTTCTCCCATCTGCTCTTACAATCACATGTGCATTGTGTCTTCAGTGATCACCTTACCATACTCACAGATGCTTTCCCAACTCCCTAGACAAGGACTGATTCCTTGTTTTCTAGATGTACTGTTTGCATACACTTTTAAGTTTCAGCTCCTTAGTAGAAATGACCACAGCAAAACACTGAATATGATGCTGTAAAGGCATCCGCTTTTTGTCCTTAATAACTGTCAAATACAAATGCTTGCTGAAAAACACCAAAGTAGAGTCTAAGCCTTTTGGCCCTATATCCAACCTAGTGCAGTACACAAGCAACTATACTGTTAATTGCAATGCTTCTTTTCATTCTTTCAGCAGAAAAAGTCTTTTAAGAACATTTGCTGTCTTGTTTCCAGGGGCTATAGAAGGCAGCCCAACAAGCCAGTGCTCCCACTTAGCTACAGCCCCAGATGAGAAAACAGCAACATTTTCATCTTGAATTCTTGTTTGAGAGTTCAGTCCAACACAGCTTCTAGGATTTGTTAAAAATCAAAACAATAGAAATCCAGAGTGTGAACTGTCCATGCATTTCAGTTGAATTGCAAATTCAGACTACATTGTTTGCTCCTTCAGTGTTGAAGGCAGAAACAACATGCTCATACCCGGCTTCTAAATTATTTCCCACACCACTCCCAATACCGATAGCTCCCAAAGGCCCTTTACTCAACTGCCAGAACTTCTCACTTTCCTGTGACAACCTCTACTGTGCAACTATGTACATTAACACAAATCTGTCACAGCAGAAACAAGGGAGGACAGTGTAAAATAAACACAGTTTATTATCCAAATAGCTGACAAAGATCGTATCATACCTACAGCAGAAAAGATCAGACTTCATGAAAACTCTCTTTGATTATATGCTTGGAAAAGTTGCAGCAGAACGCCAAGCCAGTACCAAAAAGCCCTTGCTTTGTCAGTACATGACCTCGCTCACCAAGCTTGGCCATAGACTGCCTGCACTTATTTCTTAGAAGAGAGTGACAAAAGCCAAAGGCATATGGATGAGGCAGACACTCTTCAATAATTGTGTTGGAAAGTAACTGCCCTGCAGTGATCTCAAAGAAACAAGGCTTCAAAGCCCTATTACTCACACAGACCTCCACACTGCAGCGCTGAAGAGGCATTACCACTGCCAGCCTCAGAGCTACCCAAGCACTGCAGCCTCTCTCCCACCACCTGAGGTGAGCCACCACCTCCAGGTGTATTCCCAGCCCAAAGGCTGATGATACTCCATATCACTGCAGGGACATGCTCTTGAGACCAGAGTTGTCCTGCTTAACCTTTCTCCCATTTAAATTAAGGTTTCTCTTACATTCTGCCTTCTTGGTAAGAATAAGATCAACAGCTTGACTGGCCAGGAGAAAATTGGCAGACTGAGAAGTCCACAGATAAAACAATAATCAAAACCTCTCTCCTACTTACATATTGCAGTAATTTGACTTGTTATGTTAGAGTAAATTAAAGGGACTATGCCCAGAGAGATCCATCAGACCCTTGTAAATGGCAGTTAACGCTTCTTCACAACCTTATAAGGGAGTTCAAGTCAGGCTGATCACTGACAAGGCCAATGGCTCAAGTTGACTTCCAGGAAGCCAGCAGAATTCAAGAACCATTATTAAGTCCTGCTGGCAAGCCTCAATCATTTTTCTTTCAAGTCAAATAGTCTTTCTACAGGAAGATGTTTCCCCAGAAATACTTGTTCATGTCTGTAGAGGAATCCTCATTCAGCACATCTTTTTTAATCAATCCCCCATAGCCTTAACTCCTTTTGAGACCTGGTTAAAGAGCATGACCATAATTTCCTGAAGCAATATTAAATGAGATTATAACATTCACACGCCAAGTAGAATCTCTTCTCACATTCACCTTGTATTCTAACCCAAACTGTACAACACTGGTGTTCACTATGGTTTGTATTACCTACTCTTCCTACATACTTTATGCTCCGCACTTGGGTTTAATACCCTGTGCACATATTGTTCACTAAATGGAGAAGATTATCTTTTTTAAATGCCCAAACCATGCAGCTAACAAGCCTTTACATTATCAAAACTGTTAAAAAGGCTTTCTTTTGTTTCCCTATAAGTCATATATTACAAATATCCTTTGCATTTTGTTCCTGATCATTCACATTTGACATGGGAAGTATATGACCTTTTAACTCTTAGAAGAGTTTATGCTACAACATGTATACATTCTCCATCCTTCTCCTCTCTTATTTACCTGAACCAAGTGAAGTTGGTAATCTATTCATAGGTGCTTAAAAGGCTCCAGACCTCACATGCAATATACTGCGTTCTGTCATGAATTATTTGGTAGCAGTGTTCTTCCATCATCCATCTCTAGCTGGCTCTGTTTCTTCTGTTCTATTGAGGTCTTGACTTATGAGCAGAATCTCCTGTTATTCCTTCTTGATTGCCACACTCTATTACAATTAATACTAATTATGTAGATTCTAATCCAGTACATAGGTTTCTGGACATAAGGTCGTCATGTGATGTTCAGATTTCTCTTTGCAAACTTGCATGTAATACAGCATTCTGTCAGAATGCTGTCAGCACCACATCTATCTACTTGATAATAACTGTACAGCAATAGCGTTAGCTAAAGAAGTTGTGTGCAAGCCGACATGAATTCCCATAGAGAAGGCAATCCTGTAGCTTATCCACAATTTCCTGTGGCTGACATGCAGTTAAACACAAAGTGCTGCAAACAGCCTGCTTAATGAAATGAATAACCTGTTACAGCCTTGAAAGAAATGCTGGCCTAGGATGTTAAACTTCTATTGGAGACTTAGGTATAATAAGTAGATTCTGACAAATACTGTTCACACAAATGTCTGCAGAATGAGGGTGTTCCATGAATATTAATGAAAACACGTTCTCATGAGCATTCACAATCCACACAGTAAGCGCAGGAGTCTGACCCTTCAGGTTCCTTGTGCATATTAGCTTAAAACTACGTCAGATTTGTCCCTCTAAGACATTTTATCCCATGGCTGAAAAAGCAAGACCTCTATTTAGCTATGCAGGTCAAAATCCACAGTAGATATAGAAATAGTTATAGGAATAACTGGAGAAAGGCACTACAGTTGTTAAACGCAACAACTAGGCATTCTGCACATTCCCATGTAACACCATTGACTTCAAAGATGGCCATCAGTTACCAATTACATACAGATTAACAACAAAACAATGGATTTCCTATTAAGCCTGATTAAATCTTAATACACACGCTTGGACTAAAACAACCAAACAAAAAAACCCAAGTTTAGAATCAGTTGATCAATATACAGTAATGGTGGATACTATAAGCCACCATACACTATGTTGCAAGGAGGTTTCCAGGACAAAAAGTTACGGTAATGCAGAATGAAGAAGTGTGGTATGAAATAGAGAGCACTAAAGCTGAGGAATACATCATATTGCATGTAAGACATTAGAAGTGAGGGTACCAACAAAAAGGCAATGAAAGGCAAAGATGCAACTTGGCCTGCAGCTGTGAATCAGAAACAAAGTATGATTAAAATAATTCAATCTGGACACATAGTGAGTTAACTAGGCATGAACAGCAACTGCTGCCCTGTCTGGTAAGTACAAAGTAATCCTTTCCCCTCAAGTAGGACCCAAAATTAAATATGAGAAGTCAGAGAGCATTACAGCCCAGTGATGTCTATTGTCATCATACCAGCAAGCTGCCAACAAGGGAAAAAAAATAATCTATGTTCCCTCAAATCACTTCTAACTGCTCAAATGAAACAATTCCTTGCTGTATTTGCAGTAGAAGGAGTACTACACCTACAGAGCACTAGCCCAAAACCCTACTGCTGAGCACAGGAAAAAATTGGGGGAACTGCAGATGTGCTGGGTTTTACTAGCTGAGCTAAACATGCAATACCCCAAGGCAGTATGTTGCCCTGTCATCCTGTGGCCAAAGGAGCCATGGAATACACAGCAGCTATGCCATTTTCCAGCAGAACTAGCATGGAATATCTGTGGTCTGCATCGTATGCTCAGGTTATCCCATTGGTGTTTGTATCAGCTCAGTCAGCACACATCGGTTTGGGTACTTTGGAATTGGCTATATTTCTGCTTATGTTTTTCTTCTTGCTAATACTGCCTTTAGTTCACATGTGACTGAAGCAGATTACCAGTAATAATGCATAAGTAAACTCATTAATGAGGTTTTCTGCATTAAATAACCCTTTTCTAGATACGGTACATGCCCTAGACATTCTAAGGGTTCTAATGTGCTTCATGACAGCAAAGAGCAAAGCAAAATGTGTTTCTTTAAACTGCTGCTGTCTAGACAGTCTATTTCCAATACAGAACTTGAACAGCAGAGTGGCCTTAGAGCAAGTTTAAAAACAATTTGTTAATGCGCGAAACAATTTTTCCCAAGTTTGACATACAATTTCACCTGCACCTTGGCAATGTATTGTAGCAGTAGTCAGGTTTCTCTGCTGAAGTTCCTAAGTGACCATAACTATGGGTCTGAAAGCATGTTCGCTGCTGGAATCATTACACTGCCAGTACCCTCCATAATCTCTCAGGGCACAGGCAGAAAGGTCAGCGTCAAGAGAGATTATCCTTCACAAGAGTAAAAGTATTTTCCTCTCTCAAGGAGTTACTGTTTGCAGTCACACCAAAACTCCCATCCATAGGGACGGGACTAATAGCAGTAACAAAGTGATAACGGATTACAGGCATTAAAATACATTAGTATGCTTATGCCATAACATTAGTAATGCTTCTGAGCACATTTAGACCCCAAAGTTGTATCACACTTAATCCTTGTGAAAGAACTTTTTAAAACATTGTCCCAGCATGACTGCTTCGTTAAACTTTGGTGTTCTGAAATCCCTGAAGTGTTTGCATGACAAAGACCAGAAACCAATATGCGTATGAGCTACTGCAAAGTCAGCTGGGGTGTGAATTAGGCCTCCACAGTGTAACTGGAGAGCGTAATGTGTGCAGGCTGCCCCAAAGAGGAAACCTGTCACACCAGCGTTTGAAGAGTAAGAACACGCACTCGGGCAAGCGCTGCAGAGCGGCTGATGCCATGTAACACACACCCTGCTTTCTCTCTCAATGTTTTATGGGCTCATGTCCATTCTAGCACCCTGCCATCTAGTGCAACAAGATACCCTAACAACCAGGCTGAGCTTCCTTCCCAGGTAAAAATTCATCACCAAAACCGTATGCCTTGCAAGAGCTTACCAAAACACGTACAGCTTGTGACACTTCCTGGGCTTTTCAGTCAAAGCAGTTACCTGCTCTAAACTGATTTTCGCGAGTTACATGAATATTCCAGGTAAGACATTACGCAAATATTTTATGTTAGTTGCACGTCAAAAATATTGTTAAGTAACCTTGCGCAGAGCTGTGGACCATCCTGACCCAGACCGCCCTAAGTACACTTAAAACCAGAACTGCTTTCCGTGAGCACTGGATGGATACTGCGATTATGTCGATATCAGCACAGTAATTAAATACTGCGTATCTCTGAAACCCAGTCTGTGGTGTCTTGTCTCTTGAGTCACTTCTGATACTCCTTTTTCCCTCACTGTGCTGTTTAAAAGTTTCCCACAAACACATTAACATATCCTTTAATGGATGCGTTACCTTATCCTACCTATTTGTAGATGCAGGAGGCTACTCACATAAAGCACTTTGAAAACCTCTTCCTCCTGGACTGAGCTGTACACAGCAGAGCTAGCATTTCCTTCAAGACTATGTTATCAACAGCTGCTACAAAAGGTATTCCTACTTCCTAACTCCTCAAAAGTCTGGCTGCAGTCAAAACCCCATGTGATGCTGCCTTTGCCCTCCTCAGGTCAAACCACAGGGCTGCAGCCCAGCAGCAAACTGCCACTGATTGACACCGGCAAGTAGACACCAGTGTCTGCTTGGTTACCTCCAGAGCACCAAGTACATGGCATAAGCATTCTGTAAAGAACATTATGTGGTCAGGAATACATCGGACGTAATTAAATCCAGTACGGCACACAGCCTGCCAGGGAGCCTGAAGGCAGTGGCAGTGCAAGGACCCAGCAGCAGCTCGGAGGCCTGGATGCCAATGCCCACAGCAGTGCCTCAGAGGAGCAGGTATGTCTGCCACAAACTACTTTTCTCCAAACTAAGCCATTTTCAACCCGAAAGTCTACCGGTCCCCTTAAGAGGGCAGTTTTCCCTGTAAGTTAAAGAAACTGGGCACAGCTACAACTCTAGAGCCTGCCAGCATTGCTCTGAACACAAGCAGGACAATATTCCCTCCTGCTATTTCCTTCCATAGAAACACCTTGTCACAGAACTCCATGCATTTATTTCTCCACACACACAGAAAGCAGCTGAGGGCAATGAATTGTGTTTTGCAATGCATCTCATTTTTACACAAATAGGTATAAAGTCCTTACAAGGGAAATATTCACACAGTATGATCTAATATAGTTATCACCTTCTTGTATTGATAAGTGAGCATCCAGTGACCTCCGCTTTGACAGCTTTTGCCAGGCAATGAAGAATGAAGCAAATGGCAGATTTCTGGGATTTGTCTCAACCACTTCTCCCAGACTTAGGATAGCAAAAATGATCCTATCTATTCCCTATATTCCAGCTAATAAATCTTAGTCAGGACTCTGACATTACACTGATACATATTCTCTTCCCATTTAGTGTTTGCAGTCTGGTGTGAAACAACTACCTTTCAGGCAATATAGGTACAAACACATAACGAGTTCTGAGAGAATTGGACCAGCCTGGTTTCCCACCCATGCAAGTCCCACCTGCTGAACAAGAGCTGCCTCTCCTTGTACTAGAATCTGAGAAAGCAAGGCACTTAAAGCAGAAACCCTTATTACACATTTGTCCAAGTAGTTTTACATGAACCTAAGCAGTATATAAAGCATAATGCAGTTATGTTTCATCAGATGCAAGTGAGAGGTTTTTTTAGCTCATATTCTAAATTTGGCACAGCTTGCTACTTTATGTCAATAAAATACATCAACTTTTTTGTACTGATGTCTGCTTAATTTGCAAATTCAGTAGATACACATGACACTCAAAGTGTAATGAATCATGCATTTTTATAATGAATCCAATGGTGAAGGTAAAAATCACTCTTTGATCTTTCTTCTAACAGCTCAGTTATTCCTGGATTTATACATGGTAAGTGTTTATGGATTCCTTTCAATTAACCCATTTTACTTGCTGTTCCGTTACGGAAGTAAGCCCTTTTTAAGCTCCAGTGAAGTAGTGTGGGGTCAGTACTCCCACCCGAGTAGGTAAAAGTTGAAGGTTTGTATTACTGTTGCAAAAAGGACTGCCCCAAACTTGGTTAAACATCCTCATTAGGACTTGACAAAGAGGAGCAGGGCACGGAAGCTAAACCAAGTGCAGAACTACAGGCATTTTGGCATTTCTCTGCCCATTCTGTCTCACTGCACTATCAAAAAGCATCAGACAACTTGCTAACTTGCACTATTCCACAGATTACAGCAATAGAAGAAAATGTATTCCATGCTACTCCATCGCAGGCTGGAGATGTAATTATCACAGGATACACACACACACCTCGACAGCAAGGAAGAGAATAAGCTACTGCATTGGCTTGTTACAACTTATACCTTGAACATATATACATAACTTACTCCTTTCCTTGTTATTGTGCAAGTGTCCTTTCCAGCCACCTCTGCACTTGAGCTGTACAGTTCCTTCACAAGTTTCTTGCATCCCTACCTAGGACTGGAAGCCTCAATGCTGGCTTTTTCTAGCCCCTTACTCCGGAAGTTCTGTCTTCCGTTGTGCCTCAGTACCCATTTTCTTTGGAAGTTCTCAAGTTTATGAGAGCCATTTGCAAGTACAGATCAAAGCTATTGCTGCATTTAAAATGTGGATTGCAAATTTATGTTCCGATGAACTGTAAGTGCCATTTGTCCCACAAATAAACACCCAGGGACTGCAGGAAGCAATAGGACTCTTCCATACGTGCTATTAAGTTGCTATAATTGCTTGCACAGACATACAAACACAACTCATTTCTCTGACATTATTTAATTAAAAAAAACACAGCCTCTAGATTTTCACATTTAATTAATTCAGGGGGCTATTTACTAGCAGAAAAGTACTGGACACCACGGTGTAACTTGTGCAACACCTACACTGCGAGAACTCCCTTGTTCTAGATACTCACAAGAAAGGACAAGAGCCTAGACAGTGATTTAGTTAAGTTGCCATTTTAACAGTCCACCTCATCTAGAAATTGTTAGCAACAGCTTGCATGATGCTCACCAACAGTCCCATCAGCTGCAGAACTGCTGTTTCTCACTCACATTCAGTGCAGTGAGAAAGGCAAGTAGAGTGTCAAGGGTGCTCTCTCCAGATGCAAGAGTTTTTATACTATGTCTCACCCTGAAATAGCCTTGGGTTACCTGTTTGTAAGCAAGAGATGACATAAAACTAGCAGCTCTACTGCCAAACTAAGTGTACTCCTGACTGCTACAATAGGCAGATATTTCGCTATTAATCTAGAAGCTAGAAGGAAAAGTGTCTTTGCAGTGCCAAGGTTGGGAGCTCCGTATTTGAAAGGGAGACAAAGCCAGACCAGTGGGATTTACCTTCCCTCCCACACATAGCATACCAACTCCAAGGCTGTTCCACAGACCTGACAGTACCAAGCCACATATCAAAGAGAACTCAAAATGGATATTCCTTTCCCCATGTTCAAGCCAAGTCCTCTACCTGAGCACTGCAGCAGTCACTAAGCACTGAAAATTATCTCAACTCCTCATCCCAAAGAAGTTATGATTGCTTTAAATGCACTTACTCCACAGTAACTGCCGCCCAGTTACTCTCCAACCAGACTCAGAGATCATGTACAAGGTAAGGTGCTTACAAAATATTCATGTATGTGCATATACATCAAGCACATAGCTTAAGCCACATCTGAAATCATTAGAAATAAATAATGCATATAGTTGTTCAAAGTAAGTGACTTCAGTTATTAGTTCCTGCTCCCCGAAGCTGCAGGTTTGTACTCCAGTCTACCATAAAGAAATGGAGAGAAAAAAGATTTTAAACAATAAAAGAAATAAATTAAAAGCTTTGGAGTAGTCCTCTTCTAATTGAAGTAATGACTATAAATGATTAAAACATTTCTGCATAACTGCTAAAGGTAAGGCATGCAGTAAATCTCCAGTCCAAATGGCATCTTGTTATGTGGAACTTCAAATCAAGTGGAACAAACAATGGTTAGAGGCATGTTACGTTCCACATAATGCTCTTTTGTATATATTGTTTAGCTTATATACAGATCCATCTTGAATTTGGCTAACCAGTAATTAAAGCTCTGCAAAAGTCAGTTTTGTGAGCTACTGCTGTAATACAGACCAATCTATTCCACATGTTTTTCATTGGTCCTATTTTGCCTTCCCTTGAGAACAAACATCTCGTATTGCAATTTGAATTTACAAAACACACAAGCTTTGCTTCTTGTGGCTGGTATGCAAGACTTGCCCTTGAAAAATAAACTATTTTATACCCACAACTGGCCATTTCACAAGATATTAATTTCATTCTTTTCTTAGCAGACTCACGCACTAGCACAACTGCAAAAGCATCCATAACCATAGGTCCATTAGTGAATGCATTTCAAAAGCTTTTTGAATTTTCTTGTGAATACTTTACATAGCAAGTCCTAATTCTGCATCCAGGACTATTTCCTTTTGTTTTTTTTCACTGCTTTCAAGGACATGAAATACCCACTCGTTTGAGTGGATACTGTTTCCCCTGCAAGTTACCTAGTTAATACATTCTCAGTTATGACACTACTCTGGCTCTTGGGGTTCTAAATGAATTGCATTTTTATGTTAACTAATGCAAGCCAGTCTTCTGTCTGAAGTAAACTGTTGAAAACATGCTAAATGTACAAAGTATCTGATACAAGAAGGAAAACGTACATCTGAATGTTCTTGCTGCTCTGTTTGCAAGAGCTGAGTAAATAAAGTCATTGCCATAATAGTCTTTACTACTGGTAAAGACTAAAGAAAGAAAAAAATAACTTCTGGAAAGCACCTTTCTCACTCTATTTGTGAAAGATGCAATGAGACCTGAAAACCCTGCAGCTTTGCCCAGGACCTTAGCTTTGAAAAGCTTTTGAACATAACTGTGTTTTTAGGATTGTTCCGATGTACCAAATTGTGCCAATATAACCAAACAGCACACAAACAGCACCAGAAACTTGTTAACTAGTCTGACTACAAAGCTGGGACAGAGTGGGAACATTTCCCAGTCTTCCCGCTGTGAACACCAACAGCATATCAAATGATCACAAGAGATAGATCTCCTAATCCAGGTTTGTTTACAAAATAAAGGCATGTGATTCACACCACACAAACCCATTCATTTCCATGCAGTGTCATGTAAACCCAAGAAAATCATCCTTCAGCTTTTCCCATCGGTTCCATACCTTAACTTTGACTCCCTTAGCACTTACCCATTTACTGCAGCATCTCCCCAAAACTTTAATATACCATCAAATAGTTAACATCATTCCCAATCATCTTTTCAGCCATCACATTTGCACATTCAAGTGAAACAAGCCAGAAGCTATTAAACCAAGTCGGATCATAAACTTATGAAAACAGCATCTCTCCCTGTGCTTTCAGACAAACCTGGGATAGAGGAGGAAGAAAGGCAGCACATGAGAAGCTCTCATCACCATCAGTCTCCTTCCTTCCTTCCTCTTCTCTCCAGAAGTTCCCTACATTTGGCTGCTACATTGAGAACACACTACACCGTCTGAGATAATAGAAATAGGCAACAAGATTGGCCCAAACTTACAGACTAGGGCAAGGTGTTACTCAAGTGTCTTGACAGCCTCCTCATCCTTTCTGCCGAGGCAAGCTGAACCCTGCCTGAAGGGGAGGGCAGATCTTGTGCCAGCCCCAGAGCCAGGAGCACACATCCTCTCAGCTGCAGAAAGGCAACTGTCTGAACAGGCTGCTGGGATCAGAACACTGTGTAACGTGCCTGAGGGAGCTGACTCACTCCAAGGCTTGTGTGCAGGCTGAGTAAAGGAGCAGAAGACAACAGCAGAACCTTAGTGGCACTGGCTGGGTTTTAAGGGAGAGGTGCAGGATATGAAGTGGGTTCTGGAGGAGGTATTAAGCTGGAAAACCTGCTGACAACCCTTCCAAAAGCCCCATGGGAGTTCCAGTGGGAATGACTTCTCTCAGGCTGCAGCTACTTGGAGAAGAAAAGCCACACAGAAAACCACTTGGAAGACAGAGCTGGCTGACTTGAGTCATCCTGCGTTCTATAGGCAAAACTAACCCTACGCATGATTTTTCAGTTTAGCCTAGTTTCAAGTACCGGAGCTACAGCTATTGTGTGTAGAGTTCTTGTAACAGGCCACAGGACAGTCCCCAGACACCTAAGGCAGCATTAAGAGGAGTATCAGCCTGTAAGCTCATGTCACACCTGCCTCTGCAATCAGTCTGAAGGACCAAAACACAAAATCACAGTAATGTTTGAGAATAAAAAGTCACATGCCTCCAGCCAGGCTTTGGCAGATTTCCCTTCCCAAGTAACTGCTGGTCTGTCCTTGTCCTGCAGCCAGCCTGGCTTAAAGACAGCCACAGGGCAAAAGGTATGGAAATAACTTCCCTGCAGCAGGTCGATACTGGCATCAAACAACTACTATTGCAAATTATTTTCCCTGTGCTTTACCTGCTTTAGCTGAAAGTTGAGCATGTTCAAGCTCATCCAGTCTTGTCTTCAAGAGACACTGGTACCTTGTTTCTATGTGCCTGGACATCAGGATCTGTAGCACAGAATCTCAAAGCACCCTCACAGTAACTTGAGCCAGGAATAAAGGTCTAAAGATTCCTGTCAAATCTATCCTGGCAGTCTAAGAAAGTTCACCCAAAACTGCTGTTTTCACCCAGCCATCCCAAGTTCCATGCTCAACAGAATTAAGGGCAGCTGACATCTAATTAAGTCATCATGAGCATCTTGTTCTCACCTTCTACTAGGTCAAAGGAAACTACCACATACTTCACCACAGCAGTATGGACAGAGAGTGATATCAAATCAGTAAACATATCAGCCCCCACATGAAGAACATACTTCCCCCCAGGAAGACTAATTGTCTCATTAGAAAAGTCTATTATTTTTACTGCTTCTCAAGCACAGTGCAAGAAATAAGGCTATCTGAACTTGAAAACAGGCTTCAGATGTTTATGTATTGCTATGCAGGTTATTTATACATTATGCAGCTCAAAATCTAGCCAAGGTTATTTAAGCTCATGCTCCTTTGAGGTTAGCTGTAAGGGAATTAAAGTTGTTTTGTAATTTAAATTCTTCTCTGCAATAACTATTATATATGCACCTGTCATAGAATAACTGGCCTCATTAAGGGAAATTCAGTCCAGGAGGGAGAGCATACATGTGGCCTCTGTGCTCCTTCCTTTGGGCCAGGCAAAGGACCTGTGCCACCAAGGGAAACTGCACTGGCTATGGTGGAATGGCTGCAAAGTGCTACATTGACAAGACAGAGACTGAAAGGCTTGCACAGGGACTCTAGAGGGAGAACAATGAAGCTGAATAAGCTGTGAGGAATTCAGGGGCTGGGGGGAAAAGGGAATTGAGAGACAGGAGCTTCCTCCTCATCTCTTCTTAAGGCAGCAAAGGTCGTAAGGAGGTACCTATGTATTAACCCTTGAGCAAAATGAAACCCTGCAATGCAGACACTGCTACCTTACTGGCTTCAGCAATCTGCACATTTAACTGAAAGTGAACACTGGTTAATGAACACGAGATGAAACGTCTGGTTACCAATCATTCTGATATGTGGATGAAAGTGCAGGACTGCGCTTGACCAGAAAGCGGCAACAAGAGCAAGTCTGGCAGCATTTTAGCCTACCTTGAAGCTGTAAGCCATCCTTGTCAAGTATTATGCCTTTATATCGTACCAAATGGCTGTTACCATAGAAAAAGTCTTGGGTCCCTGTCAACTTCCCATCACTGTGTACAAAATACAGCAAATATTTGCATCTTTTAGCATCAGCTACAGAGAATTAGCCGTCATCTCAGGTGTGCAGGGGAACACGGCACGGTAACATGACTGGTCTGATGAATATTGCTTTATGCCTGAAAAGACCTACCAGCAATTTTTCTCTATCATATCACATTCAGATTACAAGGTAAGCACTCAGCATCTGCAATTCCCCCTTATGACAACCTGAAATATACATATATTTTTATTTGGTTTATCATGCTGACCAAACACTGCCGCTCTGCTGCAGGCACACATGCCATGGGAAGGAAGCACTGCACTTCCCTGGATGCAAGTAGTTTCCTATTGCAATAGGACATTCCTGAGTTAGCAGCACGGATACTAATCCCTAAACTGAATTAAAAAATGCGTCTACGCTATTGCAAGTCTGAATTTTATTTTCCTCCTGTGTACAGGATTGTAGGCCAATAATTTGAACCAGATAGCATCACGCCCACTGCTACAGCTCTGCAAAAGTAGGTGGTGTTGGTGATAATGGATGGCAGAATCACACTAAACATTGTAATCATGCTCCCAGAACTGCAGTACCTGAGAAGTGCAGTTAACACCAAGAATATCTTGTCAAGAAGATGCCAGCAAATTTAACAAGTACGGAACTTCAAAACTTCACTTTCTCAAAAGCAGAGTACTGAATCACCGCAGAACCACTGGCAGGGCACATTTTATAACTGCCAGAACATGTCACTAAACAGACACAATCTGAAGTGTAGAACCAACAGCAGATATAACATTGATATGCCCGATGTGAGGCTAGTTTCTGGTATGAGCAACACACACAATGATAGAATCAATTGGGTTGGAAAAGAGATTTAAGATCAAGTCCAAACTCCAGGACTGCCAAGGCCAACACTAAACATGTCACTAAGGGCAAAACAGCCTCTCCCCTCACCTCTCACGGCCGCTGCTCTCTGCATCTCCAGCAGACAGACCGGATTGGGTGAATGCCTTCCCTACAGTACAGCTAGTTAAGCACGGACTGAAATTCACCTCTTTTTGCAGACTATTACCACCCAAATACAAGCTGACAATTGAGTCTTAAGCTGGTAAAAGCTTGTGTTTAAGCTTTTAGTTGCCAGAGTTAACAAAAACCTTAAGTAGTCCCCACTAATATCAAATTAAAACAGCCTACAACCCCCAACAGAAGTCCAAGGCCCTCCAAGTGCCCCTGTGACTTTAATGTCTAAATCTTGCTGTTGCTGCTCACATCCAACAGGATAGAAAGCAGCAAGTTTAGAAATAAAGACATGAAAGTAATTCCTTCTGTATCACTTACATTCTCCTAGGAGAAAGCCCTGGGAATGTCCTCAGCTTGCTGCAGAGCTAACTAACCTGACTGATGAAAACTCCTCACTTCCTCCTGAGCCTGCAAATGTATCCACCTGCAGATGTGAAGTTCTGGGAAAGTCCATCCATCCTAAATAGCACACATCACCACAACCAAGCACACAGTGCTTTTTACTGGTACCCATGGGCAAAGTTACTACCACACACACCAAGAGGATTGAAGCCACTCCTCATTTAAGCTGATTGCATTGGAACAGAGAATCAGACTCTAGTGGCAGACCAGAGGTAGCCACAAACACCATGTACTTGCAGTGTGTGCTAATGCAGCACACGATCAGGTTTTTCTGAAGATATAATTTTGCTGGATTTAGGGATTTTCTACAGTATAGACCTGCCACAAGAGCTCAGCAGTGCCGGGTATTCCGTCAAGCAAGCACTGTCCTAAGAATCCCGATTAGATCCTGGTTGGCACATAGTAAGAATATTGTTTCCTGAGGATATATTTTAAAGACAAACAAAACGTCTCATTCTAGTTCCTTTATTAAAAAAACAACCCCCCTCTGCAACTAATTACCAACCCTTTTCACCTGCTCTCAGCTCTGCACATGGGGTAAAAGTATTCAGGTAAGTCTGAGACATGCAAATATGCTCCATGCTTCTCATCTCCCTGCTATGGTCTCTCATGCTTCAGGTAGGACAATCATTTGCCCTGGATTCCCTTCTAAGCTTTCATGGCCTTTGGAATTGAAACCCTCTAAAACCGAGTTTAAAGCCTTAGCAAAGAACACTTCTCTCCCAGAATTTTTGCTGAAAAGTTACTTTGCACTTCTCATGAGTCTACTCTTGCTGCTACTTGGGGTCTAATAATGGAGCATTTCATGCTCTTTTCCTAAAGTTGAAGGAAAAAGAAAATTACCTTGTTGGATTGCCATTTAAAATGGTTATCCCTGAAAACTAGTAGAAATAGATATAACATTAACAAAGGAATTTGTTTCGACAACAGGAAATAAAATAGAACAAGAAATCCAATGTAACAAAAAATACAATGTAGAGGCCTAAACAGGAACTGCACATCATCTGCAGCTGCCCAGAGGAAAGCTGGTTTGCAGTCAAGTATTTAAGTGAATAGATATTATTCCTGATCTTAGCTATTTGTTTGATCAACAGCAGAATAGGCACACACCTCTGGCTTTGCAGTTTCTATATGTCATTGTAACATTCAATTATATTATAGCAGTAGAACATTCCAATGCAGCCTAAATCCCATGAAGCAGCAAAGCTGATATTTTATAACCTGTGCAACAGTACATAATGGCTACAGCAATGCCTCTTTCAGGAGGAAGAATGGAAGAAAGCAGGAATTATTCCTGGGCAATAAGTGGAACTCTGAACATTGACTTACCTGTTAGTACAGCAGCAGGAGAGACGAGTTGATGTGGTGCTAGGGGAGCAGCTCAGCTGTGTGCTGAAGGTGCAAGCTCCTGGCCCTGAGGAGATGAGGGCTGGACACAGACCCATTTTTGTGCCATCACTCTCAAAAGCTCGACTGAACTGGGTACAAGCTGCGACTCAACTCACAGTTTCAGGCTTCAACACCCATTTTCTGAGGAAGAACCAGAGCACGATGAGGGCCAGTTACCTTCCAAGGGGTGTGGAACAGTCAGAGCTACAGCTGAGCACTGCTAAGCTGCAAAAAAGCACCACTCCAATACTTTAACTATGAAAGAAAGGTCCAGGCTGAGCTCAAATAGCCCTCTGGGGGCATGGGTGGAACTTGGGGAGGCCTCAGGTGGAGTTCATCAGGGCAATTAAGGGCTAATAGAATCACAGAATCATCTGGGTTGGAAAAGACCTTTAAGATCATAAAGCCCAACCTTTACCCCAGGACTATCAGTAAGCAGTGTCACTAGGGGCTTTGTCTGTATGTTTTTTGCACACTTGCAGGGCTGGTGACTCCAGCAGTGCCCTGGGCAGCCTGTTCTGACGCCTGAGCACCCTCTGGGGAAGGTACTGTTCCTCATCTCCATCTAAACCTCCCCTGGTGCAGCTGCCACCCTACCCAGCCCCAGCTGGGGTGGCACCCTCCCAGCCCCAGGGAGAAGGTATGTCGTGCTTCTAAAATCCCAACTTCTCTTTTCTGCCAAACCAGTCCAGAGTTTCACTGTTGACAAACACATCCATAGCAGAGCCTGTACTTCCCTACAATATTTTCAGCTTGCTTAAGCATTCACTGCCCTTTGTATTTTGGCACCCTAAAGTGAACACCAAACTGCTGTAATTGAGTCCTGGGACTCGGTCTTTTGTGTGTCTAAAATGACTTTTTAAGCCACTTCCTACTTTTCTTGAAGTAATTTCCTCTTCTCCAAATCTCTTTGTGAGTTACAAGCTTTCCGCCCTTGAGCCCTCTGACTTCACGGGCACACACCTGATTTTGTACACCCCTGTCACAGTTACTTGTCCATGGCACACTGAGTTGCAGGAGCCTTTTAGGCACTTGCTTGCCTCTGAACCTGGCCTGAGCACCCACTAATTGCCTAAGAAGAAAGTAGGCTGCAAATGAAAGCATGACAGGCACCGTCGCACGGGGTGATGAGAAGGAACGGTGGCAGTGGAGAAAGCACAAAGATATAAATGTGGATAATTGGAATGATTTAATTTGCTAATGTTGCATAAGAGGAGTAATTAGTTCAGTAACAGTGAGAGAGGCAGAGGAATCAGACTAGTAATCACAAATAATTATGTGCCAATTACGCATAGTAAGGGGTTTTTGTTGTCACTGAATGGTCAGAATTTGGGAGCTAGACCAAATAACAGACCTCATATTCTCTGTTTCAGAGAATATGAGTTCTGTTTCTGTTTCAGTCCCTTTTTCTTTCTCACAGCAGCAAAACCTCTCTACCTTTTCTGTGGTGAAAAAGAAAAACCAAGTAAAAACAAGATGTGATGTGAATCCAAATTGGACAGCATTCTTATCAGGAAAGATAGACTTCTAGTGTCTTTCCAAAGCTCCCTTTCCGTAGCCAGAATCTTTGTCTTGTCCACACCATCAATACCATCTGCCAGCAGCCTCCTCAGCTCATAAGCCATCTGCCAGCTATTGACCTAGAGCTTTGCCTGCTCTCACTGCCATGCTTGCCTAAGCTTCTGCATTTCCAGATCTCTCACTATCCTCCTACCCTGCTCTCACACATCCTCCCAGAACTGATCCAGACAAATATTACTGAGCCAACAAGAATGGAAGGAGTTGAATACTGATTGTCTCTGTTGTGTAAAAACTCCTCTTATTTTTTCTAGTTATTTCCTAGGTAGAATAAAATAGACTCTTCCCTTTGATTTGTTCTGCAATAACAAATTCACGCACTACCGGAATAATTCACTGTTCAATATGAAGCAAGAATGAGTTGATTTAAATAGATTATTTCCACTTAGTTATGAAACTAAACCAAAAATCAATAAAATGGAGACCTATGTTTTATTACTATACCGCATGACACTGGTCACAGATTCACCTTCATATCTGACAGTCTTTAGCTGAGTGAAACCATAGTCACCTCGGGTTTAAATTGGACACTTGTACTTTAGATTACTGCCGTTATTTAAAGTTATAAAACAACTAGGAAAATCCTGTATGTAAAGTAGTACAATGCCTCCACCACCACTACTGGTGTCTGAAATTTATATCTACTGAGGTAACATTTTGTCCAAATCAGAAAAGATATATTTAGGAATATGTTAACAGTTTTTGTGTCTTTCAAGTTAGCACAGAAGAAGAAGGCGTTCATGACAGTCTCCACTCTGATTCCCACACATCCATAACAGCATTGAATGAAATTCATTATATTTTGCTCCAATGGAAAAAGGGCAGTCTTTCAATTGCAGATAATACACTACCACTATGAAGTCAGTATCTGACAATCCAGACCTTAATTATTTCTCCTAATGTAAGAAAGTACCAAACACCCCTTTTCTCAGAAATCTTTTACAGTATAAACCTCAGCTGAGTTCCACAGATCATCATCACCATTCCCACAGAAACCTGGTCACTGGATCAGCTCAGAAACAGCCCTTCTAATACTAGTTTTCCTTGCAGTAGTTATTTTGCAGCTAACTTCTAAGTGAGGTTTTTTGACATTTTAAAGTGTATATTGCTCTTACCCTTTACTGAGAGACAGTTTTATGCACAGGGGGAACAAAAGATTTTCTACCCCTTCTAAATCTATCTGCACGCTTTGGCACTACAGTGATACCTGAGGTCCTTCCCACATTTGCGGAGCCTGAAGGCTACCTCCTTTCTCCTGCAAGAGATACCTGATTTAGGATATTTCAGATAGATGTGACCAGGTAATAAACTTAAGGAATGTGATGCAAGGTTGTGGGGTAACACAACTTTAAGTGCCCCTTGCCTGTTTGCTAGCCTCCCAGTCCCCCATCCCTGTGCACTGAGGGCACCAGGAAGCACTCCCCTTGCCTGTTCCCATCCCAAGGCGCCATCTTCTCTGTATCTCTTTCACCTCTCTACGAAGGCACATCCATGCTGCACATCCACAAATATCTCTAACCATTTCCTCACCAACCATCCCTCTGCATAAGTGCTGCACTATACCCCTCTGGGCTGCCTGATGCACAGCAATGCTCTGTTAGTTAACTGTGGCCTTAGCTAAAGGTTTGCTTCTCCCATTTTATTAAGTAAGACAGGGGCAACCAGTTTCACTGGGGCTTTATTTGAGCTTTTTTGGAACTATATGTTTCCTCAAATACGCTTGCTTAAAAGAATTGTTCTGATTTCTACCCCTCATTCTGCCTCTAGATATAAAAATGTTCCATGTTGAATTCTTTCCCAGTACTTCCTCTGGGGAGGTGCTGACATGTAAGCCTGGTAAGCTTTTTGCCATTCTGTTTGCAAAGCTGTTGTGATGCTTGTATTTATTTTCTTATGTATTTTTCTTTAGAGCTTACTTGGTGCTTCTCCCTCTGTCTGATTCAAAGGAATGCTCACCTAGGTCCTGAAAATTCCTTGGGAGAGCCAAGAAAGCAGAGTTAGAGGGACAGAAACCTCATTTACAACACTGAAGAGAAACAGAAAGTCTCTCAGCCCTCCTCTGCTCTGCACAGGAGCTCTGGTTCCGTTGGTTTGTGTGCTGTTCCAGCCGCTGGGAAGGGTACAAATGAATAATGACCTGGAGATCATCAGACTTTTATCCCACACCTCTCCCCTTTGTCCTGTGGCATGTCATGAGCACCTCCTTGATTTGCAGAGAATCTTGTGATCCTTCTGCAGAGAGTATGTTACTTTCATTTCCCTAAGGTTCCCAACTATGGCCTTCAGGCATTTGACCCCAAGTCAGCTCAGATAATGGAACTCAGATATTGAAAATGAATGAAACCCCCAAATTATGCAAATCCACTGCATTGAGTAATTCACAATTCCCATTCCCATAGCACCACTGGCAGTTGCAGCTTTGCTGTGTGTAGGGGAGGAGGAATGGGTTTAATTAGAGGCGGCTTCCATTCTGAAAGTATCTGTCTGTAGAAGGCATTCAGCATGATCTAACGCATGGGGAGCTGTGGGGGCATCCAGGAGATCCTGTGGACCTCTTCCCTTTCTGTAAGATGGCAATGACATTTTACTAAAGAATTCAATGTCAACCTGATTTTTCTGCTGCTAAGGGGGTTACACAACAACTCAATACTTAGATATTCGATTGTTCCACAGATGAAACCAAACCAAGCGACATTTCTCACCACCTAACAACTGGATTTGGGTGCCCTGGAAATGTGTTTTCATTATGAAAACTACCTGAAAGTCTCTTCTTGTCCTGCTATCAAATACCAGCATTTACAAGTTTTCTCCATATATTAATTTAATATGGACAATTTCTTTACTACTTCATTGTAAAGATTAAGAGAAATAATCTATAAAGCACATCAGAGCCTTTTGTTCCAGCTGCTCAACAGAGAGATGCCTTTATCACCTTGATGCCCCTTGCAGGACAAGTCCCCACTGCCTCTCTGGGCGGGAGATTGCCCAGGGGCTAACTATTCCTTCTGTGGACAAATACAAACATGGAATCTATAGCATGTCAGTGCTCTAGAGGTCACAGTGGAAGAATCTGCCCCAGCAATTTCCTTTGCCCACCATAACATTCTGTGTCTCATTCATTCAACGCACTGCTCAGGATTCAACATACATATATGAAGGGCATCTGTGCATTAATGAACTAAGGAGTTTCAGGGCGTTTTAACAGGCTATTCAAGCTTGCAATTTGAGATACGAAAGCCTGCAGGTTATTAAGCTCTACAATAGTTTTGCAAAAAGTACTTTCCACGCAGGTAGAAGATTTGTTCAAGGTGCATTACAACAGCCGTTTCTACCCACCGTCATCCACGGGTCAATCTATTAGCTCTTCACTCATACATTTTCCTTTACTTCCATTTTTGTTTCACTGGCTGTTTGAACATGAAAACACACAATGCCTTTGTGCCAAACTCCCCATGATTTCCAGCAAGGTCCAAAAATACTCCTCAAAACACTTCAGAGTACAGACCTGGTGTAATCTGAAGTGGTTTCTAATTAGTTTCAGAGAAACCATCTTAGTCACTTCACAAAGTTTCCCCTGCTTAGTGAGAGATTTTGCTTTTCCACTGAGGACTGCAAGACCTAATGAAGCAAGGCTTCAAACCATTCCATGATTCAGTGCTAAGGCTTCTCTGCTAGCTCCAGCTGTGGTTATGTGAGGGGCGCACACACTGAACTTCAACAGAAGCCTTTCGCTCCACAGTCACAGAAGCCATCTCTTTCCGGCATTCCCTTAGCTAAAGTCTACCTGGAGCTTTCCAAGAAAAAGACAGAGATATCAGGTTTTAGAGTCACATATGTCTCACATTTCTCCCACATGCAACAAGGGAAGTGTTTATATAGCACTTGAGCTCGGAGAGAAAAGTTGCATTCAGAACATCTAGTGTTAAAACCTAGAGTTAAGCAAGTAGGTCTCCAGGGAATTTCATGCAAGCCATGTGATCCAGAAGTGCAACTAAGTGAAACGAATATCTTTATTTTTGCCAAAATGCAATCTAAATTATAAACATGAGGAATGGTAAACCTGCTTGTGAGTCTGTATACTTGGGACCAGGAGCAGCAGGAAGCTGAGACATGGATGCAAACTGCTGCTCAGTGGCAGACCCCACACCATCCCAGGCACAGCCCATTCTGGGCCCCATAGCAGTAAGGGACAGGCTGACTCCCCCAAGCAGGGGTTGGCACAGGCAGGCTGGGTTTATCGAGCACACAGAGGCAAAGCACTGAGGGAAAATAACACTAGCTTCAAGCCAAATGCGAAGATTTGATTCAAGACGGAATAGTTTCCCCCTTCAGAAAAAAGAGACAAAAGAAATGCCCTTCTGTAATTTTACTCTTTTTGCTTGACAAGTTCCTTTTTTTTCTGAGAAACAAGCCTCCATGGTAGCTTGTCTAAACAAGAAAGTTGGAACTAAGAAAGTAATGTGATGGAATTGGCCCCCTGTGGCAAAACCACCACAAGCTGCTGGCTACTTCTATCAGTTTCTTCATTCTTTAAACAAATTTAATACTGTTTGGAGGAAATAAAAAGTGAGGATATGAATTATGAAGTGTTAATAACAGTCATTCCCTGCTCAATATGTTTTCTCTGATTTCCAGCTCTCAGGTAACTCACGATTTCATGACACAATGGCTGGTTAGCACTCTTGGAGCAGCTCTTCACAGAAATCCAACATTTGGTTCCCACAAGAACTTGTATATAAATCTAACATTCTCTTTCTGCAAATAGTCTTCCTAGTAAAAATTGCTCACCAGCATGCTCACATTAAGGGAGCATCAGCTATTGTGATAAATTCATTTCAATGTTTGAATTGGGATCTAAGATAAATAAAAAGGGCAAACCAGATTTATTACATCCACTGCAAACAAAGTTGCTTGGGGGAATAACAGCTTTATGTTTATTCAAACACAACTACACCCATTATTATTCAAATGGAAACAAAACCTTCAGAATAGCTCTGTGCTCCATGGGGTACCACACACAGAAGTTTTCAGTTTTACTCTGACTAAAATAGTGGTACATGATAGAAATCACTGCGCAGGGCCACAGTCACCACTGAACTGCGTGTGGAGAAATTTTATCACTTAACGAATTTCCACATTTTACATTTAACAAATAATCCATCGAGACCTCTACAGGCCCCAAACTGACCCGTTAAAACAAAATGGTAACTATCTCTTTTATCTATTTTGCCCCCAGCTGTTTCAGACAAGCTCCTGTGACTGTAGTCTTCTACCCAAAGCCAAAATCTACCCTTGCAAGGTTAAACTAAAAAAGCAGGCTAAACAAAACATGCTTCCAACTCTTTCCCTAGGCTTTTTCTGTTCCTCGCATCTTCCTGCTGATGTCTCACTTTCAGCATGTGAACAATATCCCATTCTCCCCACTTCAAGCTGAGAGTCTTTCCTGGGCCTCTGAATGTCTACTTTTCTCTTCTGTTTTACTCTTTCCCTGTCACTTCCATTAGACAGCTTCCATTTAGATGTAACTTTTCCCTGGAAAGTAATATGGAGCAATTCCCACCATGATCCTCCCTTTTCATCCTTCTCTTTAGCTGTATTATGACCTTTTGTTCTGCAACTCCCACCTGCTTCCAGCATCTAACTTTGATTCCTTCCCAATCACCAGGGCCACCTTAAGAAACAGCCGCCATCAAAATTACGTTACTCCAAGGGCAGGTCAAAGCTAGCAAAACCAAAAGTTCTCTCAAGTGTCTAAAATCTTGATGCATTCAGCACCATGAGAGTAATTCAGATCTTTAGCTTTAAAGCAATATTATTTCTCCAGATTTGGCAACTGTAAAATGTACGTCTACAAGGCCAAAAGAAGCAGTGGGAGTGATGAAGGGATTAATCTCCATCCAGCTAAATATCCCTCTGACTTCTCTCCAAAGAAGTAGTATGCAAAAGACACAAAGTAGCATCTTGAATAGCTTTCAAAAATAGTAGAGGGAAAAAAGGGATTTTCCCTGAGGAGCAGCGAGGGAGGAAGCTTCTGGAAGTCAGTGCATCCACAGAGGATAATAAGTGAAGAAGGCTTTGCAAGAATAGCAAGCAGCTAAACATGTGAGAGCATTTGAAAAGGAAAGACTTTTGGTATGTTTGATGCCTCTGTCACCACCCATCGCACAATCTCTAGTCATTAATATAATGAAAATCTCTGCTGTTTCAAGGAGCTGGCTACTGCATTGGCCAAAGGGAGAAGGCAGAACAAGCAGACAGGAAAAACTGTAGGTGCCCTAGGAAAGATTCCCAAGAATTTATGATATGGTAATTCTGTTTCTCTGAGTCACAGCAATGAATCTACATTTTTAGATCAAGCACTCATTGTATGTCTTATGCTCAAAATATGTCAGGCTGGAACACCCAAAATACATAAATTAAAAGGCATAAAGTGACATCGCTGATTTAGGAACCTGAGGGCCCAAACTGTGCTGCTATAAGAAAAAGAACCCACCATAACTTAGTGTTTCCAAATGTGAAATTGAGATGGATATATGTATATTGTCATTTAATGTAAACTTTGCACCAGCTGTAATAACTGGACTAATATACAAATGGATTTGAAAATGTGCATGAAACAAGGCTGCAAGAAAGTCAGAGAACATTATAAGTAAATATCATGAGTAAAGGATCACTTCCAAAAAAAGATTACTACCATTATTGGGTCTAAATAGCACTGGGTAACAATAATCTGATGGGGAAAGCATAAGAACAAGGCTCAGGAGATACGGGGTGGTGGATTTTGTGCTATGTTTCCTTAACTTCAGTGAGGTCATGTCTTGTCACAACACCTCAGCTTTCCCACGCGGACAATCAGGAAACTCTTACTGAAGTGTTTAGAATCTGCTGATGGGAGAGCTTGGCATTACGACTTCTGCAATATCTCCAACTCGTCCAGGAACAGATCTTCTGCATTGGTCAGAGACAAGAGAAAGGTTAAAAACCATGAATAAATCTGAGGTTGGACTGGGTGATCTTTAACAGTCCCTTCTGACCCAAACTGCTCCGTGATTCTGTGACTTAACAGAACCACAGAGATGCACTGTGCACCACAAACAGGCATGAAGCACTGGAAGATTAAGGCAGGAATTTCCCCCCAGGAGCTGCATCCCTGGTCCATTCTCTAGGTCCCAGTACAGTGGCTAGTGTCTCAGGCAAGCGCTCCTGCTGCCACTGCCGTCAGCCGTGCAGACTTCTGTCTTGCCTTTTTTCCATGGCCCCAAAGCATGGGATCTCTTGTCTGTTCTTATGGTGCTTACCAGCCTTCTGGAACACTAAATCTCACGACTGAAAAGCATGTCACTGCAGTAACTCCAAAGAGGTTAATGAAAATGCTTGCTTCCCTCAGCCTCTGTTGGTGGGTTTATCATTGCTGTTGCTGTTCTGACGTGTCATAAGAAGCTATATGCTCCAGAAACTTGTTAGATGGAATTTGCTTCCTTGGCTTCCAGTGGAACCATTACTCTATCCAGACAGCTAAGGTCATAGAGGGACTTGTAAGGGATTGTCCCAAAAACTTCAATGGGAGGATTTGTCTCTTGGCAGTAGTTTCATTTGTCTCACTAGCCTGCTGGTGAAAAGAGACTCCAAATAAATCTGAATATACAGATACATCCAAACCAGATGCTTTCAAGGCCCTCTATTCATCAAAAAATCTACTGCTGCTTTTAAAAGATTCATCATTGTTTTCAGAGCTGAACAAATAATTCATGAGTAACTTATTCACTAAAATCAGCCTACTTTGGTTCAAAGATTATCAATGTGAAGATCCTGATTTCCTCAAATGTGTTCATCTTTGAATGTGATGAATATTTTAGCACATTGCTCTGTGGATCCTGATAATCCAACTGTAAACTGTATTCTTTGCTGTGATTTATTAAAGTAATCAGATGGCACTTGGTGTTTGATCAGTGAGTGTGAAGGTACTGCCAAACAACCAAGATCGTTTCCATATTTGTGTCCATAACACTGTAACACTCAATCTGATAACTCAGAATCTGGAGCATGAGAAGTAAAAATGGCATCAAAATGCAAAACAAATTTATTTTAATACCGATACACTTTACAGTAAAGTGTATGGCTCAGAAGGAAAAGTTACACGCAGATTTCAAACACCCTTTCTGCTCTCCAAATTTAGTGTAGGTAGGTATTGAGGACAGAATGGGTTTTTCTTACTCTACTACAACTGTAACACTATTTATTTCCAACTTAGAAAGCTCAGAGGAGCAAAGGGGGTCTCCAGTTGTATTCGTATTTATGTAAATCTTCAGCTTAATTATGCTGGCTTTCCACAACAAACTTAAATACCTTTTCCAGATCTAGTCTTTTGTTAGTTTAATTGGACACGTTTTAATTCAGGCTTTACAGCTCCCCTGAATAAGCTATGATCCAGAGACCAAGAGGAAAGAACCACTGCTATAGCTTTTAAAGAAAGGCTAGAGTAATACCAGTGTAAAATCTCTAACAAAAACTATATTCATAGAGCTACGCCTTTTATTCTACACTTCCAAGTCTTTAAATAGAAAAAAAGAACAGATGCCAAAGCAGAGCCATATGTTTTAATTGTAGCTGTATACAAGCATGATTTTATTTTTCCTGACAGAAAATCTATAACTCAAGTGGGAAGTTACTGAGTGGAATACTCAAAGCTGTATTTCTGGCTAAAGAAATGAAGTCCCTATGGAACATGTCAATGTCTAAACTGAGAGATTGAGACATTTTGATAACAATTCAATACTTGTCTCAAAACAGCCAGTTGCTTTCAAGTAATTGGTGGGAGGAGACAGGCTATTAATATTGGATTTATTTGGTGGAGTTTATGTCTCACACAAAAACAAGCACTAGCTCCCCTTTAAACTGCTGGCAGGTAGCATGCATTTAGATCAGTGGCTGGAATCCAAAATACCCTACTACTGCAATAGCCCGATATGCCTCTCGCTTGGTATTTTAAACAACTTATCTTCTGAACATAGATGGTGGGAAATCAAATGGTTTAGCAGACCTCAAACGTCCCTGCAAGTTGCAAACCTGGCTGCAAAAATGCTCTTTATTTTGTAAACTCTTTCTTTGCTACATTGCCTTCAAAGATGATGAAGGAACACACTCACGCCTACACTGAAAAAATGCCCCTCTGGTGTGAGGGGCCCCAGCAATCTCCCTGCTGCATTCTACATCTCCAAACTTATATGCAGTGTCTTTACCTTTGAGCACTCCACATGGGATTTGTGCAGAAAAACCCAGCAATTAGACAAAGGGAAAGGTCTGATCTGAATATGAGGAAAGATTCTTTATTATGAAGGTGGCAGAGCACTGGAACAGGCTGCCCAGGAGGTTGTGGAGTCTCCCTCTCTGGAGGCATTCAAACCCCACCAGGATGTGATCCTGTGCGACCTGCTGGTGATGAACCTGCATTAGCAGGAGGGTTGGACTAGATGATCTCCAGAGGTCCCTTCCAACCCCAATCATTCTGTGATTCTGTGATGTAAGCTGATGGATTGTGTGTGTGTGCATGTGTGTGTGAGTAGGTGGGGAGGGACAGAGGATCTTATTTTGAACTTATGTGATCTCAATTTATATATCCCAAACAAAAAGACTTAATTCATAACTGAAAAGGGTGGAAAACTTTGTGAGTACCTGCCTGCAAATGTCATCCAAACCCATCCTTCTGCTTTCAGGTGGATAGTTCAAATTCAGGGAACACCACAAGGAAGAGTTATTTCCATGTGAGAGCTATTCAGCAGCTTCTGAGTTGCATGGATCCATCCAGTTTCTGATGGACAGATGCTAAGAATGAAAACCAGCCACTCAAAACAATCAGACTGGCAGCCCCATCACAGACACCATCAGCTGAATGGCGAGGAAGCATTAACTGCTCAGGTCTTTTTCAGGACAGAGTACTGCAGGTTTGTGCTGCAGTGATGTTATGAACACAGCCAGGAGTTCTGATTTGTTTCTGATCAGTCAGCTGCAAAACTGGATAGAGTTCCTCCGCTCTCAGCTTTGAGTATGCATCAACAGGCTGGTGCATGTTTGGAGGCAAGAGAAAATTGCTAGGTTTGGTACCACCTTCCATTTCTTTTGAGTTGACCCTGTGCTTATCACAGCTCCTCTCAGCCACGGATCCCTGATCTAGGGCCAGCAGGCTTCCAGAAGCTGGAGCATTGCAGGGAAACACTAGCTGCATGTGACAAATAGCCACAAATGAAACACAGGCAGATTCATTCAGAAAATATTTTCAGAAGATTAAGGGTACGGATGCACAAACGAGAAGGTAAAGCTCAATGCATAAACCAGGAGCACCTACGGCTGCACCAGCTGTGTTGATTTGAAGCCGCACATTGGAAAGTCCATCTGACAGATGAACAAATTCAGCATGGATTTGTCCAGAGTTAAATCTGTCTCTGGTAGGATGGTGCTAAATTGCTCTTAGGGGTTCATTGCTTTTTGAAACTGGGACGGTTTGACATGGGAAAGTGAATGTGTTAACTGGCTCTATGAAGTGTCTCTTATGGGAAGCACAGATTAAAAAAGAAAAAAGGAAGAAAAACCAAGAAAAAGCAGCAGAGAACAGAAGAAAACATCCCATATGATTCAGTAACACTTCTGATGTAATGCTGGGTTAAAAACAACCCACATAAATCAAGACCTTGCTGAAACCTATCAACAGCCATATGATTGAAGACTAAGAGTATAATCCATTTCAAAACCACCCCAAACCCGCTGTAGTAGTGGTGTTAGAACTGCAACGGCTCCACCAACTTCTGCACTCACTGCATCTGATCTCAGATATTGGACACCATAACTAATGACAGGCTGCAAGTCAGAATTGTTGCTAAGGATGCAATCTGAAGAATTATGAAACCAGGAGACAGGGGCTCACAGACAGCATAAATTTATGGTATAATATGTAGCGAGATAAGCGGAGGGTATTGCAGTTGCGGGAAGATGAGCTGTTTGTTTAAATAAGGCAAATGGTGGTTTCTGCTTTTGTTGATCATTCTTACACTGTTCGAATTAATGTAATGACCAGAGGGGCTCTGACCTGGAAGAACAAGGGAAATTCTCTGTCAACATGAGTGATTACCTAAGCATAGACACAATAACAAGAGATATGCACACACAGCTGAAGCTAGAAATCAGGTTTTATAAGCCTTGTACAACTGACAGGAACAATCAAAGGTTACTAAACAGGGGAAAACAGTAGCAAGGAAGCACATAGCAGCTGCTGTCTGCTATTACACAGTGGTCAGCAGGACACCTTGTCTTCAGGTGATTTCAAAACACTGGTGGTGATTCTTTCTGGGCTAGTAGACTGTGTCAGCAAGATTTGGAAAGGACACCTACAGACATAGCACTGGGCACAGCAGCCTCGATGTTCCAGGTTATGAGCCAGAAACAAAGCTGTGAAATTAAGGAATTCAGATGTGAGAGCTGTATTAACATGGCTGGAGGAATGTGTTCCTTACCTGGCCTGGGCAACGCAGTCTAAGGTCACTGTAACAGATCCAATCTCTGCAAGAAGTACCTGAGGTCTTTTCACTAGAACAAGAAGTGAAATACTGGAATAGCTGCTTATTCAGATCCAGAACACAGGTACTGTCAGGCAGCTATCCTGCAGCCTATTGCACATTACTGGCAATCTTTCTACTTAAACTTTAATGCTTTCTCTGCTTCAACACAGGTTTAGAGTGACAAAAGGATGATGTTCATGGCAAGGTGCCCTTTGCTTGAAACTGCATGCTGGCTACAAAGATGAAAGCCACCCAGATCTCTGTCTGCAGCATGACAGCAGCCCATCTCACTGTGGTGTCAGGCTATGCCCTTTTAAGTGGAATGTGATAAGGAGCACTTTGGGAAGCAAAAGGCAGAGGAAGAGAGAGAATCACCATTGGTTTCACCGTTTTGTCCCTCTTACAAGCCCAGAGCTAAGGACTGTGAATGGCAGGAGGAAGTGCAGGTTCCCATTGCAAAGCAGAGGCTACCTGAAGCTGCCCTCCTACTCAGAAAAGGCAAAGGCCATGGTCATCCCTCTTGTACTGCAGTACCCTTTCTTCCCTGCCCTGCTGCAGCACAGAGCCAAGCAGAGGCCCCTGTCCTCAGGGAAGTTTGCCCTGTAACGACACTGGAACATGGAGGTGCAACCCTATAACCTTCCACTTGGTGATAGAATTAAAGAAACAACTAGGTTGGAAAAGACCTTTAAGACCATTGAGTCCAACAATTAACCCAGCATTGAAGTCCACTACTAAACCATGTCCTTAAGTATCATAGCCTCACATCTTTTAAATGCTTATAGTGATGGGGACTCAACCACTTCCCTGGGCAGTCTGTTCCAGTGCCTGTTCCAATAGCAATGATGCCCTCTGTGCTGGGTGGCAGAGCACTTGGGGATTTAAGAGTTCACACTGTGCTTCAGTAACACACAGCTCAGCTGGGTAGGGGACACCACACGGTGACAGACAAGGAGCAAAAGAGAGAGACCACCACAGCCCTGCACGGTTTGTTGCTGCTTCCTTTGCTGTGGACCCCTCTAGCCAGAGCCAGGCTACAGCTTTCCTCTAACGGCAGCCCCTGACATGGCTGTCGGTGTCAGGAGCACTGAGCAAGCAGGATGCCAGCAAGCTTCACAATCATGTTCTCTCCGTGAAAGACACCTGCTGCAATTCCTTTGTCACAGTGTGGCTGCGATGTGAAAAGGAAATTGGGTTTTATTAAAAAATTGGACTTTATGAAGCCCTCCCTCCCCTGCTCTCAAATGCATTCCCACAAACAGAAAATCTAACTCTGCAGTAGGGTTTTTTCTTTTGCCTTTTCTAGATCTGAATAGTACAGAGGAGACTGTGATATAAATGGAAACATAACAATCATGTAACAGACAAAGCAGTGCCGGGCTGTATCCGTAGATCAGTGTGGTCTCTTTCATGAAAAGGAAAAGACTGGTTGGATATAAAAGAAAATATTAAATAGCTGGAGTTTACCTATAAAGCCTTTAAAACAGGGATGGCCATTATCTAGGGGATATTGATGCAGAGAGATAACATGGGCTATGCACTATTAAAACAGAATAATGAGGCATGAAACACATTTGACACTGTTGAGCAAGAAATATTTGCTCTTTCAGAACCAGACCAAGACTCCAGTTCTGTTTTCAGAGTTGATATTATTTAAAAGCAGCCGTACCTTCAGTGTGATGCACCCTTTGCTGCTTTATTCCACACAAAGGAGGTGGGCATTCTTCTTTTCATCTTCAGAGAGATGGCCTTTAATTTTTGTTCAGAGATTATTTTTAGGTAGTTTTAGGGACCTGCTTGTTACATTTCTGCAAAGGTATCGGTAAAGACATCACAGTGTGGGTGACACGTGCAGCGATGCGCTTTCCTTCCCTGACACGCGGAGCTCAGCATGATTAGGTCGAGGTTACACGGCAATCCAGGAGGGCAGATGCTTATTGTGACTATACAATTTGAAATTAAAAACCTGAGCTGTAAAGCTCACAGGGTTTTGATTCTTTCAGTTTGATTCTTTGTATCAAAGATGATTTTTTTTCCTTTCTTCCTTTTTCCTTATTTTTCTTTCTTTCTTTGCTTGTTTCTAACAATTTTGCCTCTAGTTTGGTTTTAGAAAGAGGTTCCAAGGCAGATCAGTGCCGAGGAGGAAGCAAGCCCCTGAAAACAGTACGTTGCAGGCGATACTTCTTGGTCTGAGCTCTGAAAGATTTTTGATAACTCTGTTGAAACAGTCTTTAGGACCCAATTTCATTTTCATCAAAGGCATCCTCTCTCCTTGCCAAAAAATGTTGCTTTAAAGCAGGACCAGCTTTAAAGACCAGAACTGTGCAGCTTTCAGTTTTCACATGAATCACACAGAATCCCTATTTCAAAGATCTCTGCCATGTCTTGTGGAGCTATAGCCAGGGTATCAAATGTCCCCATTCATCTTGGGGAAGGGATAACAGAGGATTTCCTTTCTCCCACCCAAGAAAGTTTCACAGGAAAGAAAGAAATTTCACCAAAACTTTATGTGGAAACAAACCAACTTTTCACCTACGCTGTCAGGAAGCAATAAAGCTGATGCGCTAATGGCCTGTTGTACCCCAATAGCTTTGCACTATTTGTGGGAAGGTTTAATTTTGTTCCCCCTTCCCTTTTCACCAATGTTCGTCTTAGACGGAGTGATGAGCTGGTAATGTGGTGCCTTCCCCATAAAATTCTCCTGAGTACCCAAAATGCTGCAGCACGCTATTGCACGGAACACAAAATGAGTATATCCAGTTCTTCGGATGTTATCTTAAGGCATACAATATTTGAAATCTTTGATCCATATGAAGCTTAGTTTTCTTTCCTGTGTATATTCTACCTACTCTGCCCGTAGAGCAAAGACTGGAAGTACAATCCCAGGACACCCTACAGGTAGAAATACCAGGAAGCACATGAAAATAATCTGCCACATACAAACCCCATGATGTTTCAAAGAATAATAACAACTCAGTTAACACCAGTGGAGAAATAGTAATTTTGTAATGAATTGTCTACCCTAGGAATGCCCAGCTCAGACTCTAAACGCCCGTGTTAGTTCCAAGAAGCATTTTAGTAAAAGCAATTTCATCCTTACGCCACATAACCAGCTCCAATCAGCTCATTTTCCACAGTGTAAAGTCCATGAAGTTCATCCCTTGGTGACAGACCTACATACAATATGGTCGTAACAGTGAAAAAACTGAAGCTCCACAGTATCTCAGCAGCATCCATGTATCATTCAAACCTCTTCTCGCTATCTGTGACCTATGACAAAAGTGATCTGTGCTTGGGAGTGAACTCTTAAGGGCTGCAGGACAGGAAAATATCATCACACATGTTTATGGTGCCATTAAGACTACCTAAACCAGCTGGTTTCTGCTCCTTACAAGCACCATTTGCATAGTAAAGACCATGAATTAATCCTGAACAATATAACCACATAACCCAAATTAACCCTAAAAATAACTTCCACTGTAGAAATGTGAAATACTTAGTTCATGCGTGTTTTCATTTCACGAGAGCCTTGTTACACCAATTACTCTTGTTGGTTTGGCAAAAGTTGGAAGTGCTGATGCCAAATTCCGCACACAGATGTATGTGCCTGGCTACTGCTGAAATAAAAATCAGAGGCTTTGACTTCCACTTTTCTTTTTATCCCTCTGGTCTGGAAGACATTCTATCAATCACAGACAAATGGAATATGATGTACGCCCACATGCACGCCCAAGTGGCTTCATGCACACAAAGACAAGCAGGCCATTAGCATTTAGAAGTGCTTTTCTGAGGTATGCATTTAGTATCTATGTTTACAGCTGGGGTCTGGGAGTTGATTTCAGGAATGGCATCCAGAGAACTGAATACACCGCTGGCAGTTGAATAAACGCTTGCAACAGCCTGATCCTCGTCCTCGAAGTGGGTGGTATTCCTTTTGTTGGCAAGTATTCCACATAACAGGGACTGGATGGTGCTATTCCCCTTTCTACCCCTTCTCCATGCTCTTTCCCCTCTTCCCTTTTGGCCTCCTTTAATACGTTCAAGGCTCTGGGCAAAATGGCACAGAAAAGGAATGAGAGAAATGGGAACCCACACAAGTGAGTGTTCTTCTTGTGGGGTTTGGTTTGGGGTTTTTTTCACCCCCCATGCTGGAGTTGAAGAGAGAAAGTATTCAGCATTCAGCTGTTGGCTTTACCTGAACCTCCAGCCCTGCGTGTCTTTCCAACCTTGCTTTCTCCCCTGATGCCCACAGTTTGACCAGTATGATTGTGATGTACAGCATGTGGTAAGAAGCTCTTTTGTGAATTCAACACCTCTTTGAGGATCAGAGGTAAGAAGTACCAGTGCTGCTCCAGATGCCTTCAAACTCACCTTCCTCAAAGAATCACTGCCCTTAAAACCAGGGCATGAGTGATTTTCGGCTCACACAGGGACATGGTGAACACCTACAGCAGCAAGCATATTGCTGAAGCAGGATGACGGTTCAGATGTAGGGTCATCAGGCTCGAAACAGCAACCACAGAAACACTCCTAAGGCAGCTGCTGCTTAATTGCTGAATCAACTTTGAAGAATTCAGCCTGCAACCAACACCCCCCCAGTCCCACCACATGGCGGTGGCTATAGAGATCTGCATTATGTAGCACCTTGGAGTCTGATCCTGCAGCTCACGGTCGCATGGAGCCCCTGTCAGCTGTAACCAAAGTTCTGGAGAGTCAGAACAGCGCCCGGCTGTGCCGAGAGCCATGAGCTCCTGCTTCAAAATACATCTCCTTCATGAAGACGAGCCTATAATTCTGGCTTTAATAGTCTGTGTAGCTGAGGGGGAACATATGCTTTGTAGGCTAAGTTATCAGGGTATGTACAAATTTAAGAGGCAGTCTGCAACAATATAAAATTCAGCTCAGAACTGTAACTGGAATGCTTCCAGCCTGCCTCTTCTCCATCATTATTAGGCAGCAAGAGGGAAAGTAGGAGACACAGAAAAGAGGTGTGCTGCTCACCTTGTTTCATTTTACCGTCGTACATGAATAAAAAAGATGAATATTTTATAACCTTCGCTTTCATCATAAATAATTTTGTGACAGTTCAGCATTCCTATGGATTATTTACAGCTTTTTGGTTGATGCATGCTCCAACAACAGACAAAAATAATCATGGGGTCTTGGCTATTGCCACAGGAGCGCGGTACACCAGTTAGATTCATTGCAAGGACACTCCAGGCTGAGGCTCCACAAACTCTCCCTTTTCATGGAGCGGTTCTGTAATAAAGCAGCAACACTCCTGCTCCAAAAATGCCAAATATAGTTGAGAGAACTCCTTGATAACATGTTTTTGCTAAAAACTATTTATATTCATAGATTCCTGACAGTTTGCTTCATTTTGATCCAGTCTCTCTGCATTTAGCCTTCCCATTCTAGTTTTTTTAATCCTTGTTGTTGGTTGAAGATTGGGAAAAGAAACAAAAGCTCTAATCAGGGGAAAAGATATATAGCCACGGAAAGGACTTACTCTGTGCACACAATTACATGTAAATAGCCACGAATCTTTTGTTTTAGAGCAAGACAAAACACAAACTAGACTGCTTCGCTGTAAATTTCAACCCATTTCACTTTCAAGCTTCACTGCTTCCAGTGTGAATCAGCCTATTATCTTTAAGTACGAAATTAGGAAACAAGACTTGCTGTTTGTGTACACCCAAAGATTAACATTTCCTTGAGGTTAACAGTGTGTTTCTGGGGATGGAAAGCACATAACACCAAGAAACACATTTCAGAACTGTTTTGCAAGAGCGTTTTTGTTTTTATAGCAAATGCAGCTCGAGATTAAGAATATGCTTGAAAACCAGCGAGTGAAAAAGTGCTATAAATGAAAGCAGTGAAGCTTTGTGGTGAAAGCAAAACAAATTATTACATGGCCCCAAAGTTAAAGACATCAAATTTGCAGTTTACAGTGTATTTGCTTGCATCTTTCTGTGGTATGCAAAATAATGCATAAAAATTCAGGATTAAGCATATTTAAATGTCACTTGAATCAGAATTAGAATAATTGTTAGAATGTTAGAATAAGGCATCTGTTTGGAGCAGTGTCTGCTCTGTAACTGCCTGGTCAATATTTGTAAGTGTGCTGAGGAATATCTCGCCAAAGGAAAAGCAGAATGCAGCATTGCTCCTTCCTTCGTGTTGCCCGAGCCTTCAGTCTGTCCAGGAATAGCAAAAATATGAAACTACTAACAACATGTGATTTCTCTGCTAAATTTGCTTTGGGCTAATTCTCATCAGTGGAAGACACAGGGATAGAGCAGGCTACTGCATTTACTTGCCAGAGATTTCCATACAAGACAAAAGTAAAACATACTCTTTAGTTATTTCCTCCTATCTGTCTGATCTTTCTTTCTTATTGAGCTGTCTTTCCAGTGCCCAACGGGCCCTGCAGTAACACAAATGCCATCTCAAATGTATTACTGTGGCTATCAGCATGGGCTGCTGAGAGTGACTGATTCCCTAAAGAACTGAGGCAGCTTTGGCTAAAAGCCAGAAAGTTTCCTTATCCATTAGTGGAAGTACCCCATGCCTTGCTGGGTTTCTCTCCTGCTCACGTCTGGAAAGGCTTCTAGCATAGCACTTGGCTCTCTTGGTCTCCAGTCTTTTAAAGGTGTTGAGGCCAGAAGGATAGCATGTGAAGCCACCATCATTTATTGATTCTGCTGACCTCCCTGAGTCTCACACACTTCTTGTCAGAGTAAAGCTACGCTGGTGATATCAAGACTTGGCTGCCTGTGTTAGACTCCAACAGTGTCCACTACATTCTGAATGAATTCTAACAACCCTCCCTGTATATGTCATTTTGGCATATCAGGACTAAGCAAAGGTAGGCAGCAAGTCAGGTAAGAAAGGAAGGGCCAAGTGCCATTACTATGTGCTTCACGATCATTCTGAGGATATCTCACTGGTGAAATTATCACAGTAAAGTGCCGGGCAGAGATTGTGGGACAGCATCTTTGGAAGGCATCTCTGGGATGCAGTCATCTATGCTGTGCGTTGCATACTGGATGAGAGACTGAGATAGAGAGAGAGTGGGTGTGGTTTGGGGGGTAAGGGGGTCAGTGGAATGTTTGGAAGTTTCACAGATCCATTCCCTGAATTTTCTGTAGTCAAGTCCTTTAATTACAGGAACCCAAATCTTGATAGACAGAAAGCTCTTCAGATGGGGAGGCACAATTGGAAAACAGAGGAAACACAGGTGGTTTGCAGTTGTAAGTACAGTCCATAGAACTTGTAGATTTTGATCAGTGTCTGCAATGCTGGATGAACTCCAAGTTCCAACTGAACATGCAGAATCCAGGGTCTATGCATAATTTTTGCATATCAAGCAGCCCATGATGCTTTAAGTTGCCTATATGTGCAGCGGGAATAGTGGCTACCTGCCAAAGATTTTCTAACCTGGATGAACGGGCATGCACATCGAACATCAACCTGCCCAACACCATCAGAAAACCCCAGGGCTGGGGTTTGTAGCTCTGGAGTCTAAGCTGCGCTGCCACTGCCACCCATCTCTTGTTTCTCTCCTCTTCTCTGTTATTAAAACTGCAAACCAGACATACACCCCCTCCAGACAGGGGAACCCTGTCTGGAGGTTTTTAGCAAGGTGTCTGGAGAAGGTGTACAAGTAAAACAGGACTTCTTGTGCTCAGATTGCAATTCTACCTTGTTCTAAGAAGACTCCAACTTTGTAACTCTTCAGAGCCATATTCTCTGATACCATAAACACAGCCACTGATAGAATTACAGCATCACAGAATCAACTAGGTTGGAAAAGATCTTTAAGATACCTTATTGAAGACCAAATCCTAAGCCTGCAGCCACAACTCCACCTTCCACTATCACTGTAGAATTACCTCCTTTAGTGCTGTTAGTGGCAAAAGGCTGAAAGCCAAGCCCAACAAATAACTGGAGAAAGGCTATTTGACCTTCAACTTCAGTAATCTCAGAGTCATGAAAGGGAGTGAACAAGGAGCTCTATGAGGCTTTATTTAACATTGGTTTTCAGAAGATAAGTGTATTTTGACTTTTTTTCTAGGATTTGCAGTATCCTATTTTTGCTAACACCATTCTTGGCACCTTTCTTAGCGTAAATATTTAGAGAATCAGATGGCACAAAAAAACCCCAAACCTTTGACAGTGTAGCTCAACAAGATGGAAGGAGAGCAATAGGTGATGTGGGAGTTCACTAAGAGAGGCTCTACAGACTGCCACAGCGACCAAATATCCCACAGGCAATGAGGAAAACAACAGCCTCTTGGAAAAGAGAGTCAATATAGAAAAGAGAAGATGTGAAAGCAAGAGAATTATCCATTTGAGAGCATTGCATCAGTGGAAGGAATGACTAGAGAATGAAGAAACAAGAGGCAGGTAAGAGGAGACTACAGACAGATGCATCACATTTGGGGCTAAACTCTGGGTAGACTCCCTCCCCCCTGGCTTTCCAGGCAAATCACCACTTGGTTACTTCACTGCCTACCAGTTGTATGGAGCAGCTGGAGTATGTGCCCGGGCAGTACTTGGGGGAAACCACTGCAAAGCAAGGCAGTTTACACATACACACTCCTCTGGACACAGGAAACAGATCCAAGAAATACACACTCCTCCAGATGCAGAAAGAAAACAAATACACACGCCACTTCTCAGAGATGGAGAACCTCAAAGCAGCACTTTAAACTGAGTGCTCTGGAAGATGAATGTTAGGCTTTCAGAACACGTTATGGTAAAATGGAGAAGAGAAACAGTAGCAAAGAGCTGATGTACACATTTTCTCAACACATAGTGAAGTTCTAAGAAAAAGGCATTAAATTCCAGTTATTACCTAACACTCTGGCATTCCATCTAGTAGCTATCAAGCCAAAAGGGCTGTGAAGGAATGAAAATGGACATTCCAACACTGGGCTGCATACCGACAAGACAGCAGGCTCTGGATTCAGACTGCCTTGGCGCAGATCTGTGTGACACAAAACCCACCAGCCTTCAGCACTTCACCCAGCCTTCTGAAGTGCGCAGCGCAAGCAGAGCAGCCTGACCGATCACAGAGCATGGAAACAGCCTCTCTGACACAGAGCTATGCAGCGTGGTTGGAACTACTTCTGCAAACACCCTGGAAGGGAACTTCCTCACATCAGGTCAGTGGTTAGGTTTCAGAGTGCTAGTCCTTTTAGGTGAGACGATAGGGTCGGTGCTTGAGGTCCTTTCCAACCCTACCCATTCTGTGACTCTATGATTCTACAATGGTTGCAGTAGTACGAGTATGAGCAAGCAGGACAACTACAGGTACTAAGAGATGAACAGACTACTATCTCCACCCTGGTGTTCTAAGCAATGACCATTGAACTAAGGCTTCACAGAGATTGTAAGTTAAGGGTGCTTTAGCCTCCTCACTAAGCAGACAACTTTGAAGAAGAAAATTAACCTTTGTGAACTATAGCCAATAAAGTGTTAAATTTGGTGTAAAGACTGTTCAGTTAAGTAAGAAAGTGTCAGAGGAGCATGACAGACAGAAATGTACATCCAAATATGAAGCAGACCATGCTTATTTCTGGATAAAGAAGTATTCCTAAACACTATAATGACAAAACCCCAAGGAAAACCCAGAAAAACACATTTTGCGCAATACCTCTCCAGATGCCAACTTCTTTTTAGCAACATAAATAGAATGATGACTTTCCACTTCTTAGAAAAAGCAGGATTTGGGAATCTTATAACTCAGAAGTTAGTTAGGAGTTTTATTTGGGATTGACTGCTGGACTAGGTAAAACAGTTCCCTGCTTTGACTACAGAGCACAGGATCAGGACCTAGTAGCAGATATGACAAGGCTCTTGTTCCTCATACATAGGTAATACAGGTAATACACTTCACTGACCCCCTGTGAGACTATCCTGCTACTTCTATAACGCTCCAGGGGAGCTCCAGGGCCAGAGATGAAAAGAATATAATCCTCCTGGGGAAGAGAACTGAATAATCCCTGAGAAACATATTACACATAGATTGAGAAAGCTCCCCTGCAGAACTGGAGCTGGGAATCGTTCATTGGACATCCTGCAATCCTCAGCAAGAGCGCTTTTGCTTGAAATTTCTGGAATTCATTTGAAAACGGCATTTCAAGCTGAGCCATGAGTGGACCCGGCAAGCAAATGTGAGACTCACAGACACCATCACACAGTGGTTTTACAGGGTTATTACTCAGAAGAACAGGAGTCTCAATAACTCCATAGATATCTGTTGAGTATTTTCAGACAAGTCCTTTTGTAACTGAAATTTATCTTCCCCTTTGCCTCCCTTAATCCTGACAAATAGTGGTTTCATTTGTAGCAATATCCACATTCATAGGGAATGCCACTCTTCCTAATGCAGATCATTTAAAACAGTAAGCAGAAGGCCTTATTCATAGATGCAGCTTATGTGTGAGATGGATGGGGCCTCTGTGCAATGAGCAAACGAGTGCCAAAAGCAGGCATGTCACTAGCCAGTTCCTATGACTTATGAGATGAAAACAAATGTTTAAATGCTGTGAAGTGATAAAATGTCAAAAAGGGAGCAGAGTGAATGGCCTGAAATAGAGGGCTCATTTGAGTGACCCAGTCCCAGAAAGTTCAGTGATGCTGCCCTCACAACAAAACATCCCTGCAAGTTTCTCCCATTGATCATATGCTTTTTGTACATGCCAACAGAAATGTATATTTAGTAACTCCCTGAAAGATTTACATCTATTACATCAACACAGAATACAAATGAGGCATTTAAAGTGGCATTTTACGGTTATGTTGTAAAACAAATTGCCACATCTGTTTGAATTCCTGTTTTACCATAACCATCCTTCAATCTTCTTCAACCTGTCTTTACTCTGAGAGCCTTCTCTTTGCCAGGCCTTGGTTTGATACCATCCAGAAGCTTATGTCTTTATTTTTCAACTTGGTTCTGTGGAATATAGCCACAGCAGCAAATTGCTGTACATTCCATTAAGTTGAGATATTGTTCCCATAACATTACAAAGGAACAGTGCAGTCGCAGTTTTCTCAGATAATGTCAGATTAATCAATCATTTTTAAATACCAGCAGGCACAAAGTATAAAAGTACTCAAAATCCAGCATATAAAAAGTGCTTTCTTACGAGGTATAATTCATCACACACCTTTGCCATGGTATCAGTAATACTAATTTTGCCCTTGCACTTCAAACAACAGATCACTTTGCACATGTGTGTCTGTGCATGTTGTTAAGGCACATAGACTGCTAAAATTCCTCATCCTTCCCCACTGGAAAAAGACGGAAAGTACCCAAGTGAGAAACCATAAAACCATATGTCCATAATTTTTCAGCATTAAACACCAGAAATCAAGGATCTTTGCTTTGTTCATGTAATACTTTCTGTGCAAACACAGTGGAAAGCAGCAATTTAAGTGAGCATGGCATAGTAGGCAGCTATTCAAATGCATGACATTAGGCACTCCCAGTCCTGCTCCTTCAGTGCTGAATGTAGCTTTTCCCCAGACAGTGATCTCCAGCTTGCTGCAGGATGTAGATGTGCTATGTGCGATATGACATTCATTTTGTCAACATTGATCATACGTGAACATTCAGCTTTTGGAATTTGTGCTTACTGCTGCCATCTTGTATGGGAACATCCAAGCTGCACAGCAACTCAGTACTGCTGCTAAGATCACAGAGTAGTCTGAAATGGCCCAGCATCGCTAACAGACCTGGCAAACCTTTTGAAATTAAACATCTGACATTCTGTCAGTGAACACTGAGCAGGTGCTGCCTGAGAATCAGTTCCGCAGCAGTTGCCATTTTCTCTTCTCTTACTTCCCTTTCCTTCCCATTCCTGCTCTTCTCCTCCCAAGCTCAGTTCTCCTGTTAGACCTGGAGTGCAACAGTGTGGAAAGCAGATCGCACAAGCACCAGTACAGCACAGAACAGCAGCTCAGGAGAGCTGTTTTCTCTCTTCCTAGTGATATCTGCTCTCCACTGAGCACAGCTGGTTCCAGTTCCTCTGTCCTGGGCTGATGCTCAGAGCATTAATGCATCAGCACAACATCCATAAACTCTGCACCTTAAATGATCTCCTCACTAGCACTATCCAGGGGACTAATGGATACTCACCACCATGGTGAGTACTCTCCACCATGGCAGCATACTCACCACCACCCCACTCTCCATAACCTGTCTAGAGAGCCAATGAAAATGGTCTAATATTCTCTGCTTCAGTACCTAACTGCCACTGGTTTCATCTGACTCATCCTCAATTACAACTGCATTCAGTAGCGAACACTTTCCCCTGTCTGTGACCATGGCTAGAGATCTCAAGCTATCAGAACAATATACCCATCTCATTATGACCCAAAGCAAAGACTAATAAGAACTATCAATAATATGAGTATTAATAACAGTAATAATGATCTACTTCACTGGCAGAGATGCCACTTTCTCATCCAAGCTGGGAACTTGACCTTCTTCCTTCTTTAGTGAGCCCTAGCTCTCCCTCAGATTGTCTTTGGGAAACTTATCACCTACACCAGTTTCCTACTGGCTGTAGTCAACATAAACAATAATATATTGTAAATTAGAGCATGTAAAAAAAATGCAGCAGCCACCTACAACATAGAAACAAGACTGTAACACACAACCAGCCCCCCCAAAGGTGTTAGTTTTTTGCTTTCAGTGATCTAAAGAGTAGTTTTAACCAAGAAAACTTCTCCAGGGACAAAGGCCACATTTTTGAGCAAGCCAGTCACCATGAACTCATTGCATGCAGAAAGGAACCCTGTGGTGCTCACAGACACATGCATTCAGATGTGTCCCCTCACCTCCTGCAGACACCTTCCAGCCCTTTCAGCGAAATCTGATGGTGTCATTTATGTGGACATGAAGGACATCTAGTGGAGCCTTGCTTGCTCCCAGCAGAACACATAGATTTAGCCTCTGATCCCTAATTTCTTATGGTTGTTCCTGAAAACCAGCTTCTGTTTTCTGAGGACAGGCAAAGAAGCCCAAACCCACACACATTTCTCTCTTCTGTTGTTAGTAGGGATGTTCAGTTCCTCTGCAGAGCATCCTGCGCTCCCTCTGCAGAGCATCCTGTCTTTGGGTCTTTTTTGTAGCCTCCTGCACCTCTCACTCTAGCACAGTGGCATTTCTCCTCTACACCGAGAAGTCAGGACTACTCAATACCACAATCTGGTGGCTTTCTAAACGCCACAGGGTAAGTGGGGAGAATACTGTGCATTTAACCTCTTCTGATCCACCAGCTATTACAACCATATAGACTGGCACCCTCCAGACTCATCCACATTGTAACATTTCAGGAGTGTAATTCTCTAAATAGTGCCCTAGCTCAACACCTTAGCCAGAGATTACACAGGGCCTAAACCTTCCACAACAACCAACAGAAGGCTTTTGCAGCTAGGGAGTCAAACTCTTACATACGGCTAAGCACAATTAAGTCTGCTGCGGAAAAACCCAAAAGGCTTATTCAGATGGCCTTGTAAAAGCTTAAACATAAATATTTAATTCAGAATATTTTCTAAATTCACTTTCAACCCCCATCATTCACAGCATTTCAAAGGCTGAGGCACAGAGGTGTTTTTTCTCTAAAAGAACAAGTAAACAAACGCAAGTTTCCCCCTGTTCATTTAGCTCAATGTGTCAAAGCAAGAAGTTGCTACAAAATTAAGAAAGATGTAAAGAGCAACCATTCCAATAAGTGGGTATTTCTCATGCTAAAGGTATAACCTGGAAAGGTGGAAGGGAATTCCTCTAAATAAGATGTTTCTACTGGACTAAGGGCAAATTGCTGTGGTTTGTGTCACAGAATTGGGGTTAACATCCCCTTCCAACACCGTCTCTCTCTGGGTGCCCTCCAGGAACTGGTGCGACTGGGGTGTTTTCCAGAGGCTGCCTTCCCAAGCCCCATCCTTCCCAGTCCCAAATAGCAGCCAGATCAATACAAGAGAAGCACAGTGACAATGCAAGCACAGTCAGATTGCTCTGTTACCTTCATTGAGACCAATTCTACAGCTTCCTAGAGGAGCTGAGCCCAGTAAAACAAACCACAAAACCATTAAGGAATGCCTTGTCTCAGACTGCAGTGAGGAGGATGGGGTATGGCCATTCTTTCTCTTCAGCCTGATCCTGCATGAGTGAGTCCAGAGGAGGCCATGGAGATGCTCTGAGGTCTGGAGCAGCTCTGCTCTGGAGCCAGGCTAAGAAAGCTGGGCTGGGGCAGCCTGGAGAAGGGAAGGCTCCTCAGAGCAGGTCCAGTGCCTAAAGGGGCAGCAGGGAACCTGGAGAGGGGCTTTGTACAAGGACCTGTAGAGACAGGAGAAGGGGAATGGCTTTAACTGCCCGAGGGGAGACTGAGATGAGCTCTTAGGCAGAAGCTCTTCCCTGTGAGGGTGCTGAGGCACTGGCACAGGGTGCCCATGGGAGCTGTGGCTGCCCCATCCCTGCAGTGTTCAAGGCCAGGTTGGACACAGGGGCTTGGAGCAACTGCTCTATGGAAAGGTGTCCCTGCCTCTGGCAGGGGGTTGGAACTGGATGAGCTTTAGGGTCTCTTAAAGCACACGAATCAACTGTGGCAAATCCCCTCACGTGCAGTAGAAATGGGAACCATCTGGCTCACCCCCATACCCCAAAACCTGGTTCACCCTACATGTCCCCTACTCACTCTGGCCTCCTCTATTCTGCAGGTGCTGGAGAAACCTGCCCTAGCAGCAGCTCAGGATGTGCAGAGCAAGCCTGGCACCCAAACACTCACCAGGGAGTGACTCAGACCATGCTGAGAACAGGCACAGTTTTCATTCCCAGCTACAAATATTTTTAGCTGTGCTAACAAACAGAACAACTTGTCAAGATGGCCCAGAGAGTGTTTTAAGAAGCAAATGTGATAGAATTTATGGACAGAGCTACACAGCGTGGATGACAAGACTGTAATGTAAGTAGCATCTTGCACTGGAGCTGGGATGGATGGATGTCTCCTGCCCAGGCAGTGTATAACCTTGAGCCCAGCATTTGCCTCTACTCCAGTTTCCCTCTCCAGAGGATTTTTCATCCACCCTGTGCATATTCACGATGGGTAGGGAAGACAGAAAGGGGGTATCCAGAATTCACTAAATCAATGTTTGAAACACTATCAGCAAGACACTGCATTTGTAGCAGGTTTTTAAACAGATTTTCCGTGGTTTTTTTATAAATTCTTTTATTCTTTTTTTGCAGAGACCAAATTCAGTTACATTCAGATTTTTTCCCTGCCTCACATGGGAACAGGATTCAGTCCAAGCAATTCCTCAGCACAGCTGACCAATAAATTCTGCCTGTCTGTCAGCTACTAATGCTGTCCTACTTTCCTCCCTTCCAAATTTGAGGGAAGTCCACACTTGATTTGTTTAGTAAAGGAAAAGTTCATCTATCTTACCTGAATGTGAGCACAAATGTTGCGAATTATTCTAAGATTGGATTTCAAACTTTTGATGAATTAATCATTGTCCACTGTATTGGTGGCAGCTTCCAAAGAAGGCTCTCTAACACTGTGAGTAATGGCTCCAGGAGCAAACAAACAGAATTCTTCCAGACACATCTTCAGCAGCTTCCACAGCATCCTGGCTAGGTCTGTGGGCATTTTGTCACTGCCCTTTGAGCTTAGCTTTCCACTGTCATTCTGGAATGAGTCCTACTGCTCAAACAGCCCCCAGCAGCACATGCAGGAGTCACAGGGGCAGTGCGGGAGTTAGGCATTCTGCTGTTTTCAGGGAGCAAAAGGAAAGGGCTCGAGGATATTTTAAACTAACATTCAAGTAGATTTCCATGAAACACTGGTGGGGCAAAGAGTGCCACCTGCGGAACTGAGCACAGCAGAAAACGCGCCTGGCAATCTGCTCCACAGCATCGACATTTTCCGAGCAGGCAGGGAAGTCTGAGTTCTTTGATTTCTCATTGTTCGGGTGGAGACAAACAGAGAAACTGGAGCGAGCAGTTAAGGTGGCTTAAGGTGGCTCTGCACTGCTGACAGTTGAACAGACATGGCTCAGCCTCCAAACTGAACCCGTGAGGACACCAGGTTCGCTGATGGCTTTCTGAATGACTACCATGGAGCTGAACAGAAGTATGGAGATGTAGTGAATAATGTCTTCCAAATTACTCCTTCAATCAAGAGCAACCATTCATAACCTAAAAGAGTAAAGGAAGTAGGAGCAGACAAACACAATGAACCACTCCTGTACCTCCACATGTAGGAACTCCTTTTGCCTGCAAAGGATCCCCTTTCTCCCTGTGTTGTAATTCCTCGACTATACAGTGTTGCTGCTCTCAGCTAGAGAAGTCGCTAATAGCAATAATAAAAGTACATTTAACAGCAAGGTACCATACCCTGTGAAAATTACTGCTTTGTATTAGTATTGACTGTCTAACAGCTGTATAATAGGAAGGCTAAATGTTCTACTTGAGTTGTTTTCTGAGGATGCATTTATACTCGCTATGCTTAATAAAATATTTGCCAATAGCAAACAGAATAATATATACATATTTTTAAATTAGCCTGTGGGCTAGTCTACAGAGAAAAGTATCCTCTGTGATGCTGGTGTGCTTAAGCCACTTCTGTCGTGCCGTTCTCTGTCACACAGACCCACTCACTGAAGCTTAACTAAAGCAGAACTGGCTGGTTGAATGCTCCACAGGAGAAGTTATGCTGTAGAAAACTGAGTGGTTTAAAATCCACACCTCGTCTCATGTTAGTACAGCTTTCCCAGGGCCCAGATCTCCAATTCTGCCTCACAGAGATTTTGTAGGTATGTATGTACATAATACCTACCTTAATTTATATGGAACAACCTGCATTATTGTCACAGAGCAGCTACATTCTGGCCAGGGTAATTGAGGTTGGTACACACAAAACAGAATCCTATTGTTTACCCAAAACCAAGGATCACATCTGTGCCGACTGGCAGACAGGCAGAGCCATCTGTCCTTTTGGGGTATCCTAATGGGATTTGGCATCAGAAGATGAGGTTCTGTAACCAGGTAAAGATCAAGGGACAAGAATGCCTTGAGGCTTCAATTACCCACAACTTCACGTTGTGCTGCCTTCAGAAAGCTGTTCTGGGAGCCACATTAAGTGCAATTCATTGATGTTTATGGTTCATATTTGCTGTTCCTGGAAGTGGAATAGCTTGTAAAATAAGCAGCTGTAGCTCTAAAGCTGGAAAAGGGGCAAAGGAGTCGGGAAGGTGGAATTCTGATTTTATTTCTTGAAACTTCTGACTTTGGCTCAAACCCAGTTTAATAAATGCTACCTTCAAAATGCCCTTTACTTCCAGGTGACTATTCTGTATTTGCACCCTGTGCAGGGTTTCTTTTATTCGCTGTGTACAGTCTGTCTCCAGACTTCCAGAGACCCCTATTTCTGAAGCCTTTTATTTGTTAAAATGCTGTGTGCCCTCTATTACCAAGAATATCAAGAGTCACTTGATGAGCTCAGAATTAGGTATTTTGTGAAATGAAAGAAACAAACAAACAAATCACAATGGGGATTAGATAGTTCTGCTGAAAAGGGTGGATAATTCCCCACCCATTATTCAACAATAATCCAAAATGGATTATTCCAATTAGAGATGTTATTCAGTGACCTACGCACCGCACTGAAACAGACGGCTCTTTGTACAAATGAGAGCTACAAAACATCCACCCTGCCCAGAGAAGAGCAGAAAAGTTCTCAGTAATGTTAGTAATGATTAATACAATTTGGAGTCAGGACAACTTGTATCAACTTGGCGAGGTGTTACGAAAACTTCTCTTTTATGAAAGAATCCACATTCCCGAGTCAACAGAAACCAAGATACTATTATAGCCAACAAAGCTGAAAAGGGAAAAAATAAAACCAAACCCCACATACACTGAGATGTCAAACCAAATAGTTATGGACAGCAGATACCAAGTCTTCAGGCCTGAAAGATTTCTAGTATCTTCTATTTTAGAATAATCTGTGAATCTGCTTCAACAGAGCTTTGCAACTCTCAGTATAATGAATCATAGAATCCCAGACTGGTTTGCGTTGGAAGGGGCCTTAAAGCTCATCCAGTTCCAACCCTCTGTGACAGGCAGGGACACCTTCCATTAGGACAGGTTGCTCCAAGCACTGTCCAACCTGGCCTTGAACACTACAACACTCGTAACTGTGGAAGTTCCCAGCAGAGCTGAAACCATTGCTCTGCTTGATTGCCACGTGCTCCAAGGACAGACTACTTAGGTGTAACCATCAACTGAGAAGGAAAGTCAAGACCCTTGGTTACGTACTCCATTTCCTCTGATAGATAAATTTCTGGAAGAGTTGCAGTATGGATAAACAGGGATTTGCCTCCAATTTCTCAACTCAGACCTTTGACAAATGCAACTTGAAGAGGAATACACCTGACATGTTCTCAGCATAAGATTTCCACACATGATTTTTCTTTTGGCCATGTACTTTGTTCCTTCTTAAAGCAGCTATGTTAGGCCTCCCTGCCTGCTCTGGCTGGCAGCCAGGCTCTCTGTTTTCTGGCCTTCCCTTCTGCAATGACTGCCAAGAGATTGCTTTGAACCTCCTGCTCATAGCCATAGCTCCCAAAGCTCATTCCTTCTCATCTTGGATAGCTCAACTAGTTATTGAATAGCTCTTTTGACAAGTGGTCAACCATTCCCTTTTCAGAATGGTAACCCTAACAAAATAACTGGAAAGTCATTGTATATGGTAGGTTGGGATCTTCTGAGGTACCCACGTTAGAAACCTAATGCCAACACACGGCCACTTTGGTGCTTGTGTTTGCTCTTCTCCCAAGGCAAGCATGACAGGATGCAAAGGTTGCCTGGAAACTGGCCTGGATGCTCCAGAGTTTTTTACAGAGTAGCATTATTACAGGAAGGATGCCATTTCCATCGAACGTTGAAATATTTCAGCTCTCTTGGTATGTGCATGTTTTTACTAAGAAATAATTTTTTACAAATGTATTCTATTACCAAGGTTTCAAGAAGACAATGGTCACAAGCAGAAAAATAAAGGTAATAAATCAGAGCAAGACCAGGGTGAAAACACTGGGAGCACCTTTGGGTTTTAATTCTCCCTGTCAATTCCATACAACTGTATCCAAAAGAAAGAAAAAGAAGTGTAACTGTTTGAGGAGCTTCTCTCTTTCCCAAGGAACACCGCAGCAAATACACGTCAACAAGGCAGATTTTTATATACCACTACCTGCAGAGCAGATCCTGAGGGCAGAAACAGCAACACTGCTTCATGCTTGGCACCATCACAGAGGTTCCACACGTGGGACTCGCTGCCTCATGGCACAGCTCAACTTCTGCCCTCTCACCCTGCCCACCAGAGCAAGGCAACCCCAAGAGGGCCAGCCCACACTGCAGTAGCAGAAAGGAAACAGCACGTTCCGAAGGGGATGCCATGAGTCCCTCGAGCTTATCTGCAGGCCCCAAGCAACCCACAGCCGCTACCAAAGAGAAAAGCAGGCTGTCAGCAAATACTGTTTTCTGCCTTTGAACCTGGGAGAAAATGTGATGGACTTGCAAGTGTTGCAAAGAAAGAGGAGCATACATGTCCAGTGAAGCTTTCCCTCAGGATTTAAATGGTCCTTTTTCCAAACTTAAAAAAGCCTTATTGTTCATGAAATTTAATGCTTTAACTTGGTCCATTTTCAGAAGGTAAATCCTAAAAAGCTCAGTGTGGCATTTTTAAACAACTGCCACCACAAATCTCTAGAATTTTGTGTTTCTAACCTTGCTTTTAAGTGCTTGCATGACTAACGAAGTGTGACATTGCTGAGATTTGCTCGCATTCTTCTCTGTAACATAAGTTCTAGCTGACAAAAATATGGCTAAATTTAGATACCTGCAGCAAACAAGAACCTTCGAAACAAAAGCAGGCTTAAGGATTAAAATTGGCTCTGACATGTTTGTGCTCCAGCATACGGGAGTTCACATAACCCCTTGTCTGCTGCCCCATTCGCTAAGTCACAGGCTGGCTATGAAAAGCAGTTTGCTGAATGCTGGCTGTAAAAGCAGTACTTGGTTTGATTTGCTGCTGCTCCTGCAGGCTGTCCCGCTGGAGCCTGCTGGTCCTTGCAACTGCATAAATCCTTCCCTTAAAATAACCCTTTAACTAGGGAAAAACAGATGGGAAAAGGGCTCCTCTAGATAATGACTGGGTGTTAAGAAACATTGCTTGGACTGCACTGAAGTCTCATACCAAGATCTCAAAACTCTGCGTACATTCGGATACTATATTGCATTTTCCTACTTTTCTGCTGTCTACGTGCTCTATAAATGGGGTAAACCCAGTTGAGTCCTTGCTTGGTTTTCCTTACACATTTCCTCCTGTATCCCCGAGAAATATTGAGCCACCCTTCAGTATAGTTCAGTAACAGGCAAACTGAATTCAGCTGATGGCTTATCAGACAGAAATACAGAAGATCTGCAATGGGAGTTTCACCTAGAAAAGAGAACTAAGAAAGAAACTGCTAAATTCCTGTAGCTGAATTTCAAGTTAACAACTGTCTCCTTTATCCTCCTGTTCTCTTTCTTGCACTGTGCCAGACAGCAAACCTAGCACCACATGTGGGTGACACATAAACACCCTTTCTTTTTAACACGCCTGCTGGTCAAATTAACCACATTATTTACATGGCAATTTACTGCAAAGAGAAATTCTTTCTAAATAAGAAAAACCAAAGCACCATTCAAAATTGAACTTTTAAGCTATTAACCGGACTAGGCTGGCTCTGCTGGCATATTGGCTGTCTGCTGGGTATTCTTACAACAAGGTCACTTTTTCTACTTCAAATGTTGAATTAAAGCACCCTAAGAAAATCAGTCAGCTCATGTAACAGCAGAAATGAAAATAAGAAGCCCAATAAATACAGCTGCTGAAAAAAAGCCACCCAAAAGATTCCAGGAGCAATCTGTACTTAGTACTGGAGAGAACACTCTCTGCTCAGCATACATGTTTTGTATTTGCTGTCAGGTTTAAAAACCAGCAGATGAAATACCGAAACGCAACCGGGCACCCAGAAGCATTTGTAGTCTCTTGTTCTGCAAAAAGCCACAGGTGCAGCTCTGTGGGAAGCTCCGGATGGGAATGATGGCTTTGTGTTCCCTGAGGCGTGTTCTGGTCATGGCAGAGATGAACACAACTTGTTATCACTAATGTTTGAAGAAAACCCCCATGGAATAGGCAGCATCACTGACAGAACAGTCGTCCTGTGCCTGCTGCTAAAGCTTCAGACTGCTCAGGCCACCCACCTACACTGCCCCATGCCAAGCACCTCTTAGTTGCCTGTCTCTCACTGTCTTATACAGTATCGTTCATCTTTAAGATCTTTAAATAAAACAAAACCTAAATATCCAGAGCAAAGTCACAGGTTTAAATGTTCTCTGTCACATTCACTTTGTCTCTTACATTCACCGTACCAGGAATGATGTCTTCCATAAGCACGCATGCCAGTTCCTCCACTCTGTCAGGAGTGACCCAGAGAGACAATTCACCCAGTCAGCAGCTTCTCTTGCAAACTGCTTTCACTTGACAAATCAGAAGTAAAACCCCCCACTACTTTACTTCTATTGTTAGCAGATCAGGACAAAGGAGAAAAACCAAACCACAACATCAAAAAGAGCCCAGAACTCTCAATCTATGCCTACTCACTCTGGCCACCTAAACAACTAAAAAACCATAAAATCATCACTTTGGGGAAGTATTTTACTAGCGAAAGCCATGACTTTCTTCACAAACAGCACCCTGCTCTCATTTTCCTTCTGACAGCTGTAGAACCTGTGACAGTATTTCTATATTTAATTGAGGCATCTCCAGAAGTTTCAGAAATCAGCAATACTTTAAGGGAAAAGAAAAAAGCAGTGAGCTCTGGTTGTGTCCCCCCTGCCATCTTCTCACTCCTCCAGGGAATGAAAATGAGGAGTCAGGTGAATTCTGCCAGTTGCATCCCTGCGGAATAAGACAGAGCAGCAGGACTCGCTGCTGGTTTTCATCTGTCACCCACCAAGGAGTTCCCCACTACTCAGTGCTTAGATGAGCTCCCACACAGTTTCCCTGTATCAGGATAACGGCAACATGAATACTAGTGTCGCATTAGCTGCCATTAGCAAGAAGCTTCTAACAGCAGTGGCAGACAAAGGCAGAGGCTGCTGCTTTTTCCTCTGTATTGGGGCAACATGCAGTCAACCCAAAAGGGATTAGCAGAGGCCATGTCAGGCTGGAGATGCCAAGTGGGAGGATGGCTCCAGGCAATACATGCTGCCATCCAGGCTCTGGCTGTTCTAATGGCCCAAGAGCTGAGATTAACTCCCCTCTTGCTCGGCTCCCCCTTACTAACACAGCATATGGACACAAAGGCAGACACCTACTGCATAATCAGGCCTCTCAACAGCACTAGCAGAGTTCTTGGCAGTTCCTGTGGTACCCAATGTCATCAGAGACTTATGGCAGTATTGTGCCTAGAGTGTGGACACCCGAAAATTCATCCTACTGCCTCTAGGACAAAAATGCCAGGGGTCAGGGAAGGGCAGTGGAAACAGACGAAGCACACAGGAAGGTACGTTGTCCTCTAATGCAGAGGAAGAGCAGAGATACACCAAAGAAAAGCAAGGCTAAAAATATCAAGAAGAGGGCAGAGGTGCTCGCACAGTGCAGGCATACTGGGGCCACAGAAATGCATTTGCAGCTAGTTCTAACCCGTACTTCTTGAAAGACAGATACTTGTATGGGGAGACTTGAAAGAGATGTTTTATTTCCCACCTCTCTGAACCATTTCCCCTCCCCCAGTTTTGTCCCTAGGAAGAAAAAAAAAAAAAAAGAAAAGAAAAGAAAAAGCAAGGGACAGAGACAAGGGAAAGAGAACAAAAGGAAAGTAAGTGTGGGAGAAAAGGTCTTAGAAACCCCACAGATCTTCATGGAGGTTTTTCAAGTTTAGGGACATAGTTTTGAAAATAGAATATGGGGTTTGCTTTGGTTTTAATTGGAAAAACTCAGCCTTAAACCCTCCTTTTGATGAACTTACACATAAAGAGATTGTCAAACTACTGACACGCGCAAGGCAGAATAACTGTGTCATCAAAATGAGAACAAAGACATGGCTGGAGAGAATTAACTGTACAGCTCTCCTCCACAGCCACAACAGAGCAGAGACACCTAAACCATCCACTTAATAAGCGATGAGAAGTCAAAGCTGCAACATCCTTCTGTAGGGACTTGGATCAAAATGCAGAATCACAGTCAGGGTTTCAAGCCACCCACAAGAGAATGAGTTTGGGAGCAACTGGGAGGCACCTCAGACAAGTCAATTCACAAACTAACAAAAGCAACAAAAAAACCCTTCCAGGACCATTAAACTCAAGCACTTTAGAGTATCCACCTCAACAACATGGCAAGTAGCTGACTGAATCCAGCTCTCACACATTGGACTCTGTTTAAGAATGGATTAATTCATGATTTATTGAAATCGATCAAAGTTCAGATTACCTCTGAAAGATGTCTGCTCTCCTTCCACCCATCTGGGGCTTCTTTGTTGTTCCCTTGCAAAGGCTGCTCAGTGGTGTGACTCAGGACCTGAACGGTTAAAATCTTCCTTTTTTGATTTACGGCTTAAATTTCACTCAGATCAGCTGCTCATGAATATTAGGATAAGGAAGAGAGGTGAAAGAGGAAGACAGGACGGCCAAACTCTTTCCTTTAGTGGCAAATGTAAAGAGCCTTAAATCAATGGGGAAAGAGCACCCCACTTTGGCAAAGTGTTTATTGAAACATTCCATGTGGTGCACTTATCAGCCTTCACCGCGGCAATGGTGGAAATTGCCCCTTAGGTGTTATTTATCGTTACTCATTTGTAAAGTAGAAGTGTGTTTATAAGAACTTCTTTACCTACTGGTGCTTGTTACCAGGTCCTCCATGCAGCCTCCTTTTGGCCTGATTTTGTTCCCAGAGGCAAGGCCTTCCCAGATGAGCACAGTACACAGGCACTCCTGACCCAGGTGTTCCCTCTGTTCATCTTCGGAAGTGTCAGTGTCTCAGCCATGCTCCTGGGAAGGCTGGTTTCAGGGAGCCAGTATTTTGTCATGGCTTGTCCCCGTGAGTGAGGAAGGGTGACAAATTCATGTCTATGCAGTTTCAGTACACTAGCAAAATGCTCATTGCCACTGGAAAAGAGATGCTTTTCACCTCTGATCTTCCATTTTCATTGAGGACATTGGTACCAGAGTTCAGAAGAGCACCCTTCGGCTTGTTCCTGCCTGAGACATATTGCTTTTAATTTATAAATTATGTCTTCTTAGGGAAAGAAACACCCCCTCCATTCTGCCAGTCACATTGTCCTTGCTTTTTAACTACCACCACCAAAGAGAAAAGGCTGTAAAGCCTAGAAGAAATGTGCAGATTTTCTACCACAAAGAAATTCATCAGTGTAGCACAATGGCATGTAATTAATAGCTGTACTTTCAAATGCAGGCTATGCTCATTGCAGTTGTTTGCCAAGAGATATCCACCAGCACTGCCATACAGAAGGTATTTTTCCTATTGTTTCTGGTTTTCAGTAGGTAGCAAGGTTGTGAATACAAACTAGTGTGGCAACAGCACAACATTACCAGCACGACTGGCTGCAGCAGTCCCTTCCATTATGAAGGTTCACTTCACGCAACACTTAAAGGTGAAAAATGAATGAAACCACTGTCTCAAGGCAACCCCCCCCTCCCCACCACACAACTGCTGGCTGCTTTCTTTAGCTTTCGCCACCCTCTCTCCTCCCCCCAGTTTTTTAAATCAGAACATCAGGTCTCCACCGCCACCAGGCTGACTTCCAAGCCAATGGCACAGGTAAGGTTTGCTGGAAATCAGACCTCTTCCTTACATAGTTTTTTGTTGGCACTGACTGCCAGGGATCCTCTCCCGAAGCTGGGCTTGTTTCTCCTTCTGAGGCCACTGTGATTGCAAGCCGGCCCAAGCGGGAAGCTGGGAGTGAATCCTTGTCTGCAAGCAACAGACATGGATGAGAAAACAGCTTACTAAAGTGTGATACCATATCTGACGATTTCAGATGCAGCAAGATCATTTTTCATGCTGTCCCATTCACAAACCCTACCCATGTGTTTACACAAGAGATTTACATGTGCATCTTTGTGTCCATTCACTCATCCAGTTGTGCTTTGGAGACAAAGCAGAGGTTTGAGTCAAGAGTTTCCTAAGGCCTCTGAAGTGACAAACATCGCATATGACTAGACTTGGCAGTACTGCCGCTTGCATAGCCTGCTTTAGACCAGTATATCTTGTCACAGGCTAATGGCATCTGCCTGAAATACCCTCTGCCAGGAGCTGCTGTTGATCTTGCAGGGAAAGTGTGAATGAGGTTTTGCTGGATCATTGGCAGAGCTGATTTGTGACAGAGACACAAATGAAGTTGGAGCAGCCTTCAAGGACCAAACCCCAAACCTATGCTTAAGGACAGGTATGGGTTGGGAATGGCACAAATCCTTGGTGTAGCTAAGCCTAAAAAAACCCTTACTGCTATTTTGAAAGTATTGTTAATTCATAAACCAAACTTCAGAAATATGGCTTTGATCTTTGTATGTGTGTAGCCTGAAATTAAATTGGGATCTCCAGCTGTTTACAAATCTGCTAGTTCAGGAAGCAGAAAACTCAGAATCAATTATTTCTTACCCTGTCTGCTTCCCCCTGTAGAGTTTTGCCTTACATTTGCTTGCAACTTCTGCAGAACAGGGGCATTGTTTGCCTCCTCTCAGTTGCATAGCACCAAAGAAGCTCAGCTGCACACTGCAACCCAGGGGCAATAGCACACAAATAAGAACATTACTAGTCCCATTGTACTGGCCAGCATTACTGTCCCATTGTACTGGCCAACACTTAAAGGTCCTGGCTGCACACAGAGGGTAGGTTCCCACTCCAGGCTAAGAGGGATTGCTCCTGTTCTCCAGCCCTCAGCCACTGTTTTTTATTGGTTGTGTTAGACCCATCTAATGGTCAGCCTGCATCTCTGTTTGCAGTCAGGTGGAAAACTGAGTGTTCCCCAAAGAGATGGTGAGTGCAGAGTGAAGAAACAGAGATGGAGAAAGTATTTTCAACCCACCTGGCAATTTCCAAGCAGTACAAATATGAACGAGTAGATAAAAATGGCACTAAAAAGCCTTCCTTCAGGACCATTCCTTGCCTCCCTGTAACAGCATCCTCCCAGCGCATAGTCACTAAATGCAACTTTTCTTTATACATCCCCAAACCAAGTTAGACAGTAAACTACCGAAAACAAGTAGTGCTTCAAACAGTATTCCACTCTTTCACTAGGTAAGGATTGTATGCTTTTGTGTCTTCAGATCTGACTGGGTTTTAAAATAGGGAATGCAAGTTCCAAGATAGGGAGTTCATAATCCAGAGTTTGTTAAAGTAAAGCATTACTGGTTTTCTTTTTTGGAAATGACTTACACCCTGATTATCTGACATTCTCATCTATGTATAAGCAGTAGAGAGTTTGCCTGCTACTTCTAAATATTGGGAAATCTATCCAAAATCACCCTGTCAAGCTGGTCAGAGCTGGCAGCTGTCAGTGTTGTTGAGGAACAGAGATTCCATACAGATGAGCATGCTGTACACATATCTATAAATAAAAACTTCTATTTTGTTTGTGGAGAGCTAGAATTAGATATGCACCTACAATCATCCAAGGCTATAAATAAAACTAGTGTCCGTTCATGGAGTTGAGCTGGACATAGATACACTAACTCTCTCTCAACCTAGGCTGCATCAAAAGGAGCATGACCAGCAGGCCGAGGGAGGTGATCCTGCCCCTCTGCTCTGCTCTCCTGAGACCTCACTTGGAGTATTGTGTGCAGTTCTGGTGTCCT
>JAOEHY010007245.1:6765-17223 GCA_025447955.1 Psilopsiagon aurifrons | reverse complement strand
ACAGGACACCTGACCCAAACTGACCAAAGAGGTATTCCATACCACAGCACGTCATGCCCAGGATGTAAAAATGAAGGACAGAGATCCGGAAGACTGAGGTTCACTGCTGGGTCACACTTGGTATCAGTGATGAGCAGTTGTTATTATTACTGGTGGTAGCAGCAGTGGTTTGCGCTATACCTCAGTTATTGCACTGTTCTTATCTCAACCTGTGGGAGTTATATTCTTCCAATTCCCCTCCCCAACCCTTCCGGGAGCTGGGGGACGGGGAAGAAAGAGGAGGAAGTGAGTGAGCAAACTGCGTGATTTATGGCTTAAACCACGACATCCCTGTAGATTCTCTTTAAAGCACAGCTGTCTAGCTTGTGGCAAAAGAGAAGCTTAGCATATGGTGATTTTTATCCCAAATATGACTCCTTCCCCACTGCTTGTGGATTCTTTTTTTCTTCCCCAAAAAAAAACAACATTTGATAGCTGTCTAATTCGTGACTGAACTGCACAGACTAGTCTCACATCATACAGTGAGTGACCCAGATACGTAGCTTACTGCTTTGCAAAGCACATTCTCCTGCACTGACAGATAAATCAGTTTCTTGTGGCTGCTTAAAAATAGCAGCTATAGCTGTTGGAAAAGTGCTCTGCAAGTGCAGCAGTACAGCCAAAACATAAAATTGTGAGAGTAATCCACCACACTCTCTACAAGCCAAAGGAGAGGCTGATACACATGCTATCACGAACCCTCACACGCAACCCCACTGGCATAGCAACAAAGCTGGAAAATCCTCAAGGCACGGCAAAGGCTGTTAGCAGTGCTAATGTGATTAGTTAAGGGGATCTGCATGTTTTCCTCATACAGACGCGTGAAGTGCTGGTATAGTTCAACCTGGACACTCCTTTTAACTGGGTCATCTCTGCTGTAGGCCCTAAGTAGACATAAAAGTCTTCAATCCATGCTAATGCTGTCAAGCCAGCCTGATAATCTTGTCACTTTTCCTCAGGTGCCAGCATAACTGGTCTTGGCCAAGAGGTAAATCAACTACTTATGTCTATGCTGTACCTTTCAGTCAAGAGTACTTGCTCCATTTTGCTCTTGTGTCATGCTCCATTACAGATGAGCCCCTAAAATAGACCTGAATAGGTAGAAAATACTTGCCCAAATGACATACATTTTTTTTTTTCCACACTGAGAACATTAAAGACAGAACAGAATAATAAATAAGCAAGAAGGAAAGAGTCCCCTTCTACCTAACCTGACTTAATACATTTCATCTCAGATGTTTCCCCAAACTTTTTGGGACAGGAAGCTCTGAAATATAAGCAACATTATAAAAGAACTAGTGGTAGCAGAGGTGGCTTTAGAAATCAGTTGGGTAAGAGGATCTCAACTGCAATACTTCACCTAGTCAAGAGTGGCTGCCTAATCTTTGCTACATATCCCCCCTTCCTATGCGAACAGGATTTTCAGTTGTATACCATAAGACCCATTATAGATGTCTTTAAAGCCCTATATGGGCCTTAAGTGACAAACCTGAGCTGTGTGAAAAAAAAACCTTCAGAAAGGTGAATTAATTCACCACAGTAATTAGATCAGGAAGGCCTATAAAAAGCTAAGCCATTCTCAGTGTACCACTCACTCAGGATGAGTGTCTTTCCAGATGGGTAGGAAGTATGTGCACATTTATGCACTAAAGAAAAGAACAATACTGTGACAATTGATTCCCTTGAAATTATCATGTTAGACCCAGACTATCTCTGCATTCAATTTGATGGGTATGTTTTCCAAATTCCAGCAGAATTCCTTGAAATCTGTCACATCTTGAATATTCACAGTAAGCTGGTCAAGGTGAGCTAAAGGCGGCAAGAAGAAAACGACAAGTTAAGTTCTGTGGCACATGCTGAAGACAGGAAGCCAAGTTCCTATCAGAATAATCTATTCTGACCTTAAAAAACTTCTGAGCAATGTGAAAATGCTAGTATACCCAATGTTTTCTCCATACTGCATACTGTCCAGAATGAAAACCTTAAAATGGCTCTCCAACTGTTATGACCAAGATTTCTTTTACCACTTGCCTGTCCCAGTAATTTTAAAACATGAAGTTGATTAAAAATTGAATAAAAATAAGTATAACCCTTTTTTCTTCATACAGCAGCAAAAAGCAAATATTTCAGTTACAGCATCATGAATAGATGACAAATGCCAAAAAGAAATTAAATATTTTTTTTTCTGGTGCTTTTCATTGAGGACACCATTGGGTTTTTTAACTGCCTTAACAACACTCAATGTTATCCTCACTTTATTCTTATCAGGAAGGATGAGTCAGCAAAACTCATTTCCCCGCAATTACAGATTCTAGTGGCTTGTCCTCCAAATCAAGAAGAGACAAGCCAGCTTTAGTATGGGAGCCACAGTGGTGTGGAGTTCAAACTGAAATGCAGTGTTTCTCATCCAGCTCATGGCAGGGTCAGCCCTGAATTCACTTGTGAAGCTTCCAGATCCCAGCTGATCATCTCTGAGCATGGGCTGAGTGGATGCATGACTGCCTATGTCACAGGAATACTAACTCACTAAAAATGATGCTCGAGTTATACAGAGTCTGCATATTTGTAGCCTACTTGTAAGTCAGTTCTTCTTGCTGGGAACTGGCATCCTAATATGGATTCACAAATGCTCCTTTTGCAGCTCTCACCTTAAACTTTTCCCTCCCTTGTATCTCCTACATAATTAATGCTCCCGTAGTACCACCCATGTCAGTAATTGGTAGGGTTTGTGGGAGCTGTGAAGTAGCACTCCAATCAAATTGATACTACTATTGAAACACTTGTGCAAAGGTGATTTCAATGGTACCCAAGCCTTAACTCAGAAAAGAGGAAGAGTAATTGCTGAAATTAATTGCTATTAAAAAAGGGGAGGAGGCGGGTAGGTAAAAGTGTACTTACTCCTGCGATACTGCAAATATACCGTTACCAGCTAACTTTAACACCCTTCAGAGCTGTCTCTGAACTTCATAAAAGCAGGCCAGACCCTTTGAATACAGGATAATCACTTGCACAATGAGGACTGTAATTTCCAGCATCTGTATAATTGATGGGAACACCCTGGTTGCAGCAAGTGTCTTTCACTTCTTTTGTGGCATCATCCATGGCACAATGCTGCTGAAACTAATTCCTCAACCAGATCAGTTCAGGATGGTTATCTGCTTTCAGCTGATAGATTTACCTGTAACTGGCTGCTGTAATTATCTAGCAGGAATTAAGCCAGCTGAGGATTATCCCTCTTTGAAAAGAAAACCCAAACAAAAATACCATTTCATTCAAGATTGCTCCCACACAAAATCATTAAGATGCAAGAAGGTCTTTTGCTTAATAGACTATATGTACAAAATCCAAGAGGATTCTGTCATTGCAGTTTTCCTGCTACTTCTAATGAAGTGCCAGAACCTAAATGCAGAAAGCAGACAGGGTAACAAGTAGCCGTAATTTACAGTTCTGGAAGCACATTACACCTAATACTTAGGAACCTACAAAATAATAATAAAAACCCAAAACCTCAGCTTTTAAGTAAATGATATCAAGAATCCATTCAATAAAATGGCCTTTCACTGTTGACTTCAAATCAACATCTGTTTTTTATCTAACACGTGCTTCATTGAGAAGATTTAGGTGTATTACTCTAAAAGGCAATTTTCATTTAATGATGCCTCCTATCTTTTTGGAATTTATAAGTATCCCTATTATCCTTAGGATTAAAAAACAAGGCAGAAAGTTTCCTTAACTCACTGACTTGTCTTCTATTAATCCATGGCGTGGTTGCAGGAACCCAGACCACTGTCACACTTTATTAGCAGTGCTCAAAGCTTGCTATTCTACTAACCATTTTCAAGCAAATTTAGAGCACTTCAGGAAACATAGAGGAGACAGCATTCAAAAAATCTTCAACACATGGGTGAAGCAAGGGCTTTAGTTTGTAATCATCTGCCTTCATGCTCTCTGATGACTGGGAAAGTTCCCAGAGTTTTAGAAAGGCAAGAAACTTTTGCACTTAAATAGGAGGTACTTACATGTATATTGTTCTAAAAGAGAAAAGAAAGAGAAGAAACTGAAGAAAAATAAAAAGAGAAAATGCAGTGCTGCTTGGCATTGTAGTAGATGGTTTATATAGTAATTCATGACAGGTATGTAGAAAATCCCCAAGTCTTGAAACCTGCAACAACTTAAGTTAACTTTTTTTCTGGGATTTATACCTAGTTGAAAACCTAGTAAATGTATCAGTTTAAAATTAATTGGTTTAAGAAGTGATCTTCCTTTTTTTTTAATTTTATTCTTCTACAGCTGTGGAAATGTACATTAACTGCACAACTCCATTACTACTGCAAAGCTTTAATCTCATTTGTATATTCTGGTTGCCCTCCGACACTAAACATGCCTCTAGCAAAGCAGATCTCAACTTATTAGCACAGATTTTAATAATTTCTCCCTCCCTTTTCTCTCTCATTTATTTTTTTTTAATATATTATCCTTTTCAAGTGCTTTTTTTTTGGTTACACATTAAATTTAAGTTGACACAGTACATAAAAACCTGCATTATATCAACTGGCAATAAATATATTTAACTTACAGATTTATTTCTTCACTAGCCAACTGTTCTTCCCCAGTCACACTCCAAGGTTTATTGTAATACATCTGGTTAAACAATCTTGGTTTATTTTTCACTAAAAATATGGATTCCTGCTGACAGCAAAATTTTATTGCAGAGGTATTGGAAAGTAATATCTGTTCACTATAACAAGCTCCCCTGAATCCCTGCTATCAACCAGAAACCTGTTATGGGCCATTTCTTTTGCCTTTTTTTTTCCTCCTCTCTCTCTCTTAGCAAGTGTAATTGGAGCAGGAGCCTAAAAAAAAAAGCACCCTTGAAGGACAGATCTCAAATGGTCAGTCTTCAAAAGTGTTAAGCAGTATACATTGCCTATATGGATGCTACCAGTCAGTGCACCACAGTTACCTCTTATATGAGAAGACTGCCTGTCTAGCATTTCAACTGAATTTTGACAGCTAGAGCTTCATTTTAGGTCTCTGAAATAAGAGAATTTCCTGACCCAATGCACCCATTCTTATTAACAAAAAAAAAAAAAAAAAAAAAAAACAAAAAAAAAAACAAAAAAAACCAAACCCAAACCTAAAAAAAAAAATAAAAGACCACCAAAACTAAAATAATCAACACCCCTCTGACCTCCTCCCCCAAAAAATAAAAAAAATAAAATAAAAAAAAAAAAAACCACAAAAAAAAACCCCTCAAGAAAAAACATAGGAGCAAGGAATTCTTCTTTACTAAGAGAACTCATTTTGAGCTCAGCAAACATGGGCTACATCTTTTGAACAGGGCCAGATGCAACTCCCTTGAAATAAGCTCAAGTCTCTGAGACATACACAGGCCCAAATTATTGTATTCTTTATTGAGCATATTGAAATGTAGGAATGCATATTTAGCTGATCTGAGCTACCATCACAATAAGAGTTGGAAAGCAAAAGAGCAAGCAAACTCAGCTGGGGATGGGGTACCAAGTACACCCACTCACTAATTCTAATGTAATTGTGGTGGTACTTAAAGAGCAAATTAAGCAGCAGAGTTGTTTAATATATTATCAAAAAGGGGAATGTTTTATCATAAGCAATTTTTCTGCTGTAGCTGCTTAACTTCCCTTACACTGACAACATAAATTTGCCCCAAGATTCTCTATAGAGACAATCTTTGCCATTAATTACAGCTTGTACCTGAGGTATTTTTTATCAATAAGAGATAAAAGTAGAAAAAATCCCTTCAGAAAAAATAAAAGCATTAAGTTTTGCACTTTACAATTCCTGATTTATATTAACATGAAGAGGAGGGAAACTTTCATTATCAACAGGGCTGGAAAACAAACATTTAAACACATAAAACATGAATGTTTCCATTATGAAGGCACACATATTGCTTGAATCACTCTGAGCTCTCCTTCTTGTGTTCTCCATTTGAAGTTTACTCATGTTAATTTTTTATATGAACAGTTTTTCCATATGAGATAGTCAAAGCATCCAAACTTCTACTAAAATAGAAGATGCCTCTAAAATGTAAAGAAATGTCAGTGAAAAATCTTAAGATGGTTCAAATAAAGTATTTTGAGCTTTAATTTATTCTTACTGGCAATACTTTAAGTCTTCAAGATAAATCTTTCTCTGCGTGTTACTATTCCTTCTAGAATTAGCATCCTATTTATTTTTCCTTCTAGAATTCCTCCGCCCCATTGGCAGGGCTGATAGGAGTCCAATCTTAATGATACTACAGTTACTCGAAGTTTTCTTGCTCTCTTCTTTTTGTTGCATTGGATTATTTTCAGTTTCCTTGTATCTTTTAAATGTATGAGATTACTATAATAGACAATAGTTGATTCTCTATCAAAACAGACAGTTTGCCAAAAAATTGACAAGTTACAACCCTACCCACTCAAAGTGGTGACAGTGACCCTGACTGTAGTGAAATTTTAATAATATATATATATTTTAATATATACCTCTCTAGTGTGCCAAATGATCAATACATGAAGAAGCATTACTGGGCAAGTTACCTGCTTGGCATCTCCTATTCCTAAGCAGTGTTGAAATGATTCCTGTACTCTGTTCTTTCATGTACTGAAAATAATCATGTACTGAGCTCTCCTTCTTGTGTTCTCCATTTTTAGTTTATTCATATTATTTTTTTTATATGAACAGTTCTTATATGTGAGATAGTCACAGCATCCATACTTGTACTAAAATAGAAGATGCCTGTGAAAATGTAAAGAAATGTCAGGGAGAAATCTAAGAAGGTTCAAATAAACTTTTTTGACCTTTAAATTATTTTTATTGGCAATCCTTTAAGGCTTCAAGAGAAATCTGCTTCTGTGTATTACAATTCCTCCTAGAACTAACATCCTATTTATCAAATACGATGTCAGGAAAGGTGATGAATCCAGAGCAACACTGGTGTATTTCTCAAAGCCTTCAGAAGCATCCATCACATAGGGTCCCTAATCTGGACACACAGAGTAAAGTGGAAATAAAAATAAAACATGAACAGAAATCCACTTTGAAGTTGTAGTTGACCTGGAGAATATTAGTGGTTAGCCACTTTAATTCCTATCTATATGTTCTGTTATGAGCAACTATCCTCCAGATAGGAAGCTTTGGCTTCACATTTTGTTGGGACTGTCCTCAACATAAAAAGGACATAGAACTGTTGGAACAAGTCCAGAGGAGGACCATGAGGATGATCATGGGACTGGAGCACCTCCCGTGTGAAGATAGGCTGAGCAAGTTGGGTCTGTTCAGCATGGAGAAGGCTGCTTGGAGACCTCAGAGCAGCCTTCCAGTATCTGAAGGGGGCCTATAGGGATGCTGGGGAGGGACTCTTTGTTAGGGACTGTAGTGAGAGGACAAGGGGTAACGGGTTCAAACTTATACAGGGGAAATTTGGATATAAGGAAGAGATTCTTTACTGTAAGGGTGGTGAGGCACTGGAATGGGTTGCCCAGGGAAATTGTGAATGCTCCATCCCCGGTGGTGTTCAAGGCCAGCTTGGTCAGAGCCTTGGGTGGCATGGTTTAGCGGGAGGTGTCCCTGCCCATGGCAGGGGGGTTGGAACTAGATGATCTGAAGGTCCTTTCCAACCCTAACTGCTCTATGATTCTAAGATTCTATATATGCACTGAATCATAATTATGTTTAAGAACACATCTGAAATAAAAGTGAAGGCATGATTTTTTGATCTAAGGAATAAACAGTATTACAAGAAAAAAATAGCTCAGCTAGTATCTAAAACTAAAAGGAAATTCACCGATTAACATGAAAAATTATATATATTGAAAAGTCACATTCTTTTATCATATGATAAAGGCAAAATGATTCACATTTCACCCTGCCTTAGGTGTCATTATTAATTCTTTATGCCTGAAAATACAAATATTTTCCATATTACAGGTCTAAAAATCTAAAGGAATGTCACATTTTCATTCCCATTTCTGCAATTTTGTTTAGCAATTTCATAATGAACTTCTTATTTGCATCAACCTGAATTAGTTAAGATGAAAGATCTAGTTTAATCTATACTTTAGCCTCTGCAAATCTGGAAATAAGTGACTATATAATGAGTATCAAATCAATCAAACTAAACCCAGGATACCTGCTGTAAGATAGGCAACACAGGAGATGGCCTTGTCCCTTTTCCCTCATGCTGCTCTCCTCTGTAATCAAAGGGGGCAGAACACCAGATTGCCAGTTTTTCCAGATTCAAAGGCAATCTACCTTTAACCCAGGACCTATTTATCAATACAAATAACCCATTTTTTTTATTGTAATTATCTATTTTAAAACTTACTAAGCAAGCCTAGAATGGAACCAACCTTCTGCTGTGGCGTACTTTGAGCAGCCACCCACTTTTATGAAAAATAAATTTAAGTCAATGGAAGCACAGATCTTATTCATTGGTCTGTATCTACCTGTAAGAGAAAGGGCAATTTCCAAAACATCCCTACAAATACAGCTTGAAAAATTGGGGTGATGAATCTATTCTGCACGAATGCTAGCTAGTACCAACAGGCCAGGATCAATTAATTCCTTTAAATGGAATCTTAAGTGTTGTTGACGAAATATGGATTCCAAAGAGGGCTATAAAAGCAGTAATTTATCTTAAAATTGCTTAAGAGATTCTGTGTTTCAGATACTTAGATAAAATTGCTTGAGAGTTTCTTGCTGATACTGTACATATTTGAGATTATGACATACACACACAAAAAACCTCAACTCTTATCTACCAGCATGATCAAATCTAACATCAATCTATGCTCAGACATTTAAGGGCTTACCTTCATCTTCAGTAAGTATAAGAAAACATTTGCATCTCTGTGTCTCAGCACAGGCAAAGAATTCCAACATCCCCAAAGACACCCAGTTTGCAAAATGTGTCTCTGAATTAATTAAAGCCTTATGGAAAAGAAGGTATTTGTTTATAAAAAGCAGAATGAACACAATGCAACAGACTTTGGGACAGCAATACTATCTGCTTAGGTAGAGGGTTAGACAATTTCATGCCACCACACAGCTGGAGAAGCAATGGAGTCCAGTGGTCCAGCCTCTTCTGTGGAGTGGCTCTCCTATTCCTAAATCCTCTCATATCGTTCAGTACAGGTCGATTTAAAAGCCTCAAAGCTTGCATGCAGTCCTAGTGGAGGCTGCACAAGTGAAGCAGAAAACCATTCAAATACATTGTAAAATACCAAGATGTGCTTCATGAGGAAAAAATGCACCTGAAAAATAATCTGCAACCTGTCTGCTCTCCGCATGCTTTTTCTAACTTTTTTCTTAAACATAATAGGATAATAGACTCTAGTTGATTAAAAAGAGAAAATAAAGCAAGCTGGCATGACTTTCATGTCATAGCTGTTTGAAATTCACTTTTTATAGATGGCAAGGAGTTGCTGATAAGAATTTATGACATTATTAATACCTTACATTAAATTTGACCTAAATGACTAAATCAGTGCTCTTTAAAATCAGAGTTATGCCTTGATCTAGTAGCATATGAAGTGACATGCCTTATTTCATTTCATGGTGGTGAGTCATCCCCTCTGATTCAGTGAGGCTATGTCCATAAAGAGCACTGCAGCAGTACATCAGAAACACCCAAGCTCATTCCAAGCACAGTACATACCTGTGCAGAGCTCTTGTATTTCAAGCATTGCAGCTGTGTTAGGAAGGTATCACACTTCGCTGAACTGATGCATCATTTCTGGTTCTAAAACCAAAATATTAACGAGTGCTGCACGCAGCAGGTGTCTGATGCAGTGCTGGGCTATATACTAAGGCATCTAAATAAAATAAATCTGACATTGGTCACAACCTCATTTAAAGGCCTTGTGTGTAGTAAAGAACTACCTCATGCTAGAATATGTCAAGAAATATCAGGAATTAGGAGTTCTAAAACCACCACTATCAAGAAAGACTGCTAAATTTAACAAATGTCAGGTTGAAGGTTTAGACTTTGCTATCATTCAGAATAATCTACTTGATGAGATTGCTTTTTATTATTACTATTTTCCAAAGAAAGAAGCTTACTGTTTTAAGAAGACTGATTCCATATATTTTCTTAGCAAGAATGAAAAGTTGTACTACTGTGCATCATTAGGTCAAGGCACACTGTTGTCCTCAACATAATGTTTACCTCAACCTAATGCTAAAATGACAACCTAGAATAAGATTTCTGTTGTCTTATTTTTACATTATGTAATGCCTATAAAAGCTTTTTTATATTTTTCTACTCAGAGTTTGCTCTGTGTGTAATGCTGCCTTCATTACTTGACCTGAGTGGGTGCAAAAAGAACTGTCGTGGTTTAGGCCGTAAATCAGCCACGCAGTTTGCTACATGGAGAATCGAAAGAATGCAACTCC
>JAOEHY010007242.1:0-10159 GCA_025447955.1 Psilopsiagon aurifrons | reverse complement strand
ATAAAAAAAAACCCCAAAAAAACCAAAAAACACACAGCCCCCCCCCCCCCGCCAAAAGCCACCACAAAGACATCAAAAAACCCTCCAAAACCAAACAAAACAAAAGAGCAGAGGACAGAATGTCAAAATTCAGCATTTATTGGAATAATATGACATTACTTGCGTATGGCTTTTGCTGTTAGGGCAACTACTGAAGTTTCTGAGGCTTTACCACTGAAAGTAATAGTGATTGTGATTTGAGAAAAACCTGTAGAAAGAAAATAAAAATGAAATGCTCTTTGAGTTGTTTTTCTGAATTCAGAAGATTTTCAATTTTATAGACTGGTACAGAAAAGATAAAAAGCAGAGCCAAAGATCGTGAAAAAGTAATTTTTCAATTAAATAAAACCTTTCAAGAATTTATGGATTAGTTCCATCTTTGGACAAACTATTACTTTTAGAAGAAGAGGTTCTTCCCCTGCACAAGAACTACTAGTTTAAGATTAATCAACTTCGGTACAAAATACATTTGGTACAGCAGAAATTCTTCTGATTATATTGCTCCCATCAGAAAGGGTTCAATTTCAAAATCTGGCAAGACAGAAACATGAATGGCTGTTTATGCATGACCATTAAATGTTCTAATGATGGAGTAATTGCCTGTACTACAGAGGCAGGTATTGCTGAATGCAATGCTAATTGAGTGGATTGCATGCTACAGGAACACCTTCCATGGCCGTGTAAAATGGTCAGTAAATCTGGGCAAACATGAGGTTGCATGTATCACACAGAACATGTCCAGAGACCAAAACATCAGAAATGGGTTCCAATCCTGTTTATACAAGGGTTTACAGTTAAACTGTTACATTTACATGACTCATCCATTTAGGAAAATCAAAAAGTCACTTTGAGCTACCTTTTCAACACACCTGTCTGCTGAAAATCCCAAACAAATACTTGGCATAGGATCATAGAACCAACTAGGTCAGAAAAGACCTTTGAGATCATCAAGGCAACTGAATTTTCCTTAATCCCCAGTAATCAGTGGTCTCTTTTGAGATCAGACTCTGTGTCTAGTTATGATCAGAACTTTCATCTTGCTGCAAAGACCCAACAAAAATCTCAATTTTGACAAAACCTCATTATAATCTGTTTTGCTCGAAAATGTATGAGTGTCACTAATGTTCATTTCTTAGACTACATTGAAAAGAAGCGGCTGGTACTGAATATTCCCATCATATTTTTCAGTGTCAGATGTTTAAAATTTGCCAAAAGGTGATTTTAAGTTTCTTCTACAGGCAAAAATGTATCCAAATAAATTTTCTGCTAAAATATTAGATATTCCCAAGCAAATGGATTTTTTTTTTTTGTTAGCATTTCTTTATCTGATTTTGATTGTAAAAAAAAAATATAGCTGATAAAACTAATGCTGATGTTTGATTTAATTTCAGTTTTCACAGATCCATCTCTTAAATGATTCCTTGAAGCTGATCATGTTTTTACGGTAAAGAACCTGAATACTTACTACAATCTTAGATGTAATAGGAAGCAATAAGCCCAGGAAGTTGAAAAGAGCTGCAAATGAGCCAAGCATCCTCATCCAAGCAAGAGTAATTCATTTGTCTTGGCATAGACTATAGCAGCCTATGCACTGATTTACTATATGCTAAATGGCTGCTGACCCACAGTGTCATTTGGCAACTAGCATTGTACATTCTGCCACTATATTTTTCTGTCTGCAATGACTCCTCTTTCTAGGGTGAGTTGACTGTCAGGGTGAGTTGACTGTTAGGGTGAGTTGATTATCCTTATAGCCCAAAAGAGCGACAGAAAGCCTAAGAATCGGTTCTCAGGAGTTTAAAGCATCATTTTTAATAGTAATTTTAAATATTAAAACATATATTTTAATGCAAGAAGAAAAGATGTTTAACATGCATAATATTTAGGATAGGAAATGATTAATTGAAATAAATTATCCATTTCAGCTCCATAAATTCAGTACAGTAGCCTGCAGTGAAAATAAGCTCTGAGTTGATTTGCAATGTATGGAAGCAATTAAGTGGTTTTCTTCATGTTAGCAGGTATTAAGAGAAGATTTTTTAAATTTGCGTATGCAAATAAATGTATCAGACCTGACAGATTTTATCAGAAGTTTGCACAAATGCATAAGTTACAGCTGTGATAGTAAAGAGTATGAACAGAAGTGATATATTACATAGTCCAGTTACAGAAACAACTTGAAGAAGGTAGCATGTGCTATATAGTTGTCCATTCAGTTACAGAAACACCTTAAAAAAAATGCTTATAGTCCACACAGTGGGTTTTGCCTGCCTGATTGCATGACAATTAACTAATTTTTATCTTTTTATTTTACATTCACAGATGTATAATACAGTCAAGCATTTTGTATATCTCGGTCACAGATCTAGTCCAGGTGAACTTCTTAAGACTGGAAATAATAAGGAAATAATAAGAAAATAGCAATACTTCCACTTATTGTCCATTTTCTTCCAAGTCATCTGCGTCCCAACATCCAGATGTAACTCACAATTTTAAATCCAAAACTCATTATAAATTAATCACCAACTGCAAAAGTAGATTATTGACTTCTACTGGTTCATGTTGGCTGGGAAGATAATGGTAGCATTCTAAACTGAAAGACTTATAAACACTTCACTAATATTTCCTAAATGATTGCAAAATATCACTATGCAATTTAATAGCTCTTCATAAAAGGCATTATAAACTGTAATATCAAAACATTTTTGAGAAGTTTTATTTTTAAGACCTTCTTAAGGAGAGTGAGTTAAAACAAGATAAACTATGTCTGATTCTGCAGACACTCTAGCATGTGACTACACAATTGAACAGTGAGTGGGTAAAAGTATGGCAATGCATAAGTGTTTATGGGGGAAAGGAGACAAACATACCACAAAGTTCCATCAAGACAATAGGGTGGATTAAATTGTTTGGGAATTACTTCATTGCATCCATACAACTTTTTAGAGAGGAAACACTGTAATTGAAATCTTGATATGAAATACAATTAGAAGACTGTATTTGTAATTCTTTACCACATAGGCATTCAGCCTGTTATTTGCCCTTAAGGGCAATAAAATGTAGCAGAATATATTGCTACAGGCATCAGATAATAGTGACCTTGTAGTATCTAGGTACAACCTTTAACCTTGAATCCCAATGGTGAATGAGCTTATGATAACCACTCTGCCTGGAACTGCTTTGCTGCTCTTATAGCAATGTTACTCCTGGGGGGAAATGTTTTTTCTAGTGGAAAGATGAACTTGGCAAACTGAAATGTTAAATGGTAATGTCAGCACTTTCATCAGGGTTGTATGTTTTGTGTTAATAATTGTGTTTACCAGCCAGTCTAAATTTTGCCCCTAGTCTAAACATTTTAACGATTTTATTCTCACAACTTAATTCTGTACTAATTTTAAAACTAGCTTCAAAGGATACTCTCTGTTTTTTATGAAAGATATAGGTTTAGTATACTGGACCTATTTTTTCATTTAACAGCCACTCAGATTGTCATCAATAAGATGCAGAAAAACTAAAGACATTAATAACCTTGAATTACAAAAAATAACAATGCTAACAACCTAGTCATTAATGGGAAATTACTAGTCTTGTTACTATAGAAACAGGACTGAAGCAAATAGAAATTACTTGTAATTTCTCATTCCCAAAAGTGACACATATTATGTCATTACCATAGTAATGATATTATTACCTCAAATGTAATAAACTTAAAAGCTGCTTACCATGAGAGGACACCTCCACACCTGGAAAAGGCTGGCATGTACATTCTGCTATTATCTTCATTGAAGCTCCACAAATGGAAAACTGAAACTGAACTGACAAATTTATGAAGCTGTGGACATGGTGGAGTCATCTCAGGACACTTGCCAATAGTTTGCTCTTTTTACTTATGGCAAACCCAAATTAAGCTGTCAACAGCTGTAAATGATAAGAGGACTAAAGTAAAAGTCAGTCTTGTCTGCTGTCCTTTTTAATATGATCAGTAGCAATTGTTGGATCAGACTGGGAAACAATACTCACAAAAGGGCTGGCCATTGACACTGCAGATAGGACTAGGCAAAAGGAATGCTGTTTATTTGTTTACTTTTCCTCTAGAAGTGAGTGTTTCTGCAGGAGTGAAAGTATGTGTTGGATGTGATGTATTAGATGAACATATAGGAAAAGATTTCTGAAAGTGGGAGTAAAACCCATTGCCTTGGCAAAAGAAACCACTGGAAAATTCTCTAGCAATCACAACTAGCCTTACTATTCCTCAGCATGTTCAGTGTTTTCCTGGTTGGGATGAACTATCTTCCAGGTCAAACACTTCAATGATGGATTCTTTTACTACTATTACTACTATCTTTGTGTCCTCTCCGTAATCACTTTTTCAGTGTCATGTGTAGGGTAAGGCCCCTTACATTAAGAAGCAGCAGTAGCATTACTGTAGCTAAGATCTGATAGCTCTGTTACCTCCCATATTTAGAATAAGAATGAAGAGTATTTGTGCATGTTGTCATTGGGTGCTTGTGACTTCAGGCTCCGGGTTTGCTGTTATTCCATTTTTAATTTTTATTAAGGCTTTTTCATTGCTGTAGGGCTTCACACATTTCTATTGCCATTAAACTGAAATCTAAACTTTACAGTGTTTTACTATGAAAACTGTAAAGAAGGAGTCACAGAAAAACAGAATTATCACTCCTAGCTCCCGCTTCTCCTCATCACCACCTGCTAATTACTTTTATTTTTCTTAAAGGAAAAATATTTTTTTACTGTGAAGGTGACTAAGCACTGGTGGAGATGATGGACTGGATAGTCTCCATCCTTGCAGACATTCAAATGTCTGGACATTGCCCTGTGAAACCTTCTCCATGTGACCATGCTTGAGTAGGAAGAGGTTGAACCAGACGACATCCAGAGACCCCTTTTGACCTCAACCATTGTAATTCTGTGATTTCTTAGATTTCTAGAAAACCTGGGGTAGCAGTTTATTAACTACATGGATTTGCCTTTTAGAGAGTCTCAAAACACTGTGGGAATTAATTTCTTTTCTTGATTCTCATTGGAACCTATCATGTTGTCAAATCAGTCTGATCGTAAACTCATAGTTTAGCACAGATAGCTGAATAGGCCCTTACTTAGAAACTGAGTTGTTTGAGGGTAAAGGCATGAAAGTAAGCAAGTCTACAGTTACTTGAAGGTAAAAGTATGTAAGCATTTTATGCCTTTTTAAAAACTGCCAGTTGTGTGAAAGCACATTTGCAAGGGCCAATAATAAGGAATAAATAGAATATCAATAGAACGTCATAACTGACAAATTCATGGGGTTATTTTAATAGTCCAGTGTCATTGCTTCTGTTGACATGGTAGAGCTGTTACAAGAAGGGAAAGAAACCCAGATCTCATTCTTGTTTTCCACTGCAGGTTTGCTAGTTGCATCCATACACCTTTGGAAAATCTGCACTAAAAAGCCCCAGTATGCTTAGAGAAATGATATGCAATGCAATTCCAAATGAATATTCTGTTTATGATGATAGAGAACAATTACACAAAGCATCCAGGTGTTTTCTTTTACAATTGTGTCTTAAAATGCCAGAAGATTTAAATGCAACTACACATAGTTACTTTTTTACATGCACTATTTGAACTGAAAAATGCGCGCCTTCTACTTTTACCAAATGCAACAAATGTTTATTTAGCAAATCCATACTCTTGTACCTTTGGCGCAAAACACTGCTCAGTTTCTAAGGCAATGCAGATAATTGCCTATAAGCTTACATACACAGAAGCATGGCTGCTTTCCTCAAGCTGTATACTTATACATGCAAGACAGCTTTTGCTTGCTGAGCTGTGTTGATCTATCTTGTGGCTTGATGTGCTACCAAAACTGCAAATCATCTTCAGTGATAGTTTTTCCCCTAAACAGCAAAGGAGTAGAACGAATAAAAAAAATTATGATTTTGCTCAGAGTACTGTAAGGGAAGGAGCCAACAACCCAGGCCTTGAATAGGCAATCGGTATTTAGAACTCACAGTGCATTGCTGAGTTACAAAAACAAGAAGAGACATGATGAGTATATAAGCATGAACAAAACTTGGAAAAAAGCCCTAATGGCTGACAATAAGTGTTATTTTAATGATAACACTGAAGCTCTGGTGCAAGTTGTATGAAGATTTGTAAGTTGCATGTAAGATTTTTCTGTCACCATTTTTTGACATAGGTAATAATTAATGAAGCAGTAATTTGGGTTTAATGGCACAAACAGTTGATTATTCCCTTGAATAAAATTTTGAGTTTGGTTGACTGAGATCCACTGTTTGTAACCTCCTAAAACCTCATGAATAATAGTCGGTTTACTCATCTCTCCAGTTGGCAATACTGTATATTGAGAAACTCTGAAGTGGATGAGTGCTCCAATGTACAGCTCCAATGTAGAGTTAAGGACATTACCTCTATTTATGAATCATAGGACAATGTTACATTGTTTAATTTACTTTATTCCCTTTTTCAGTGGGAGAAATGTTGAGAAGACACCATTGAAACTTCAAGAAGCACCCAGAATACTCGGTCTTTTGACTCGGGTATTTCACTAGCCAGCTACATCTTTTGGGACACATATGAAACCTTTTGATTTTTCTGGTCATGTGGAACAGGGTCTTGTTAAAGCCACATTCTAATATTTCAATCTCATTGAAACTTTTCTAAAAGACTGTCATATATGTATAAAAATCAGCTAATTTCTTGCCTGATATTTTAGATAATTTACTGCCTTTTGAAGCTTTTAAAGATGAATTTAACTAGCAACTTCTGCTTTCATCGAACAAATGAATTTAAGCACTGCCACCTATATCACTATTTGCTGATGCCAAGACACTCTAGCAAATGAAACAGGAAGATTCCCCTGTATGAAAGATAGAGCTGAAGGCATGTAAATACTTGGTTTTGATTGATAAATCATTTATCTATAATCTGATTCTATAGTTCAGAGAGGGCCAGTTTACTCCTTTTTTTATGGCCATGTGCATTTCTGCTCCACAGAGGTATCTAGTGCAGAGTATGAGCATATTCCCTCCTTGGGGCAGAATGTAGAGTAGACACAATAAAGTAAGCAGTTGCAGGCCAGGAGAAACAAAAAGAGTATGTGATAAAAAGGTGTGGCTCTATTAGTTTTACCCATGTATGTCAGTCTTGCAAAACTATTACAAAATTCCAACAATGCAAGGCACAAAATGCGACTTGTTCACCAGAGTTCTGAATGAAGAGGACCAACAAGCTGTCATTGTGCTTATCAAAGAAAAAACAAACCAACAACCCTTCCTGGAGAGAACGCCTTTTAAATCTGCTGTATCTTCAAGATTTTCATGTCAGTGCTACAATTACTGAGATTGCAGAGTCTATTATTCTGGTGTTAAGAAATACCAGTGGTACAGCTGCACACAGAATGTGAATTATATTCCATGGTGTAATGCATTATTATGCAGGCTTTAATTATAGGATAATTGACTGGTCTTTTCCACAAAACACTGACCTCATTTACTTTGATTCTAAATATTTGCAAAACTGGCTTTGACATAATCATGAAATATCTTTGGTACTTTGAAGTGTATGACCTGAAGAAAGACTTGGATGACTGGAAAGGTTTACATTTTCTGGATGTCCTATTTGGGCTAATACACTATTAATCTTTTTTTTTTACAAACCTGCTTCTGCCTATACACTTAGAAGATGTTGGCAACAAAGAAACTCCCTCTTGCTGAAATAGTTGTCTTATCTTTGGTATATGAAGTAACTTCTCTGTTTGCTTAGTGTTTCATGCTAATCCCAATGCCCCAGTTTATGACTGAGGCATACAGACACTGTTTTAAATAAGTATAATTTTTAAATTTCAGGTTTATATTTGTCTTGTAGATAAATTCAGATACCTCATTATATAGCTTTAAACTGATGCTTTCCTTTGGGCTCCTAATATAGTACAATTTTTAAATGTTCATTTTTATTTTTTAGGCTTTCTTTTTAAATAGCAGAACTGATTCTTTTTCCATTTTCAACATGAAAATCAGAATATGAGTTTCAGGAGTCTCTGTCATTAAAAGAATATAGAACTTAAGAACCAATTCTGAATGTGGTAATATTTAAAACTTTCTTCATGATGTTAACTAATGAAAGCTGTTGAACAAAAACTTAGTCTTTATCTACACAGATTTTTGAAGTGCAAATTCTTGTTTGGATAATGATTTCAGACTATAAAAGAAATGCCTATATACTTTAAAGACTTGTTCATAGGTTTCTGAGTTCTTAAATTTTCTTCTCTTTGCTGGTTTTAGTTGGGCTAAATATTTATTTGCTGCACATGTCACATTTTCATATTACTGAGTAGATTGAAATAAATCTTATCTACAATAATCGTCCATGAGTCAGCAATATTAAAAAAGTTTTTTTTATATTGAAAATCAACATTGAGTTACTCTTTAAAATATCCTCATTAACAACACACTATCTTATTTAGAAGAATCTCTTTCTCATAATCAGAGAATTCAAAATTGCCGTAGCAAAAGAGACATTCCCAGATACTTAGGAGGAAGGACCAAAATCAACAAAGGTGTTTCTGGGGAAAGTAAAGTGAGGAGAGAATGGATAATAGGTCTTTGAAAGTCAAGAAAATTTTGGAGGGCTGTTGGAAATGAGGTGGAGATGAAAAGACCACAAGCTTCAAGCATCAGTCTGCGCCTACCTTCCTTCCATTCCCAGTAGTCTTTCCCTGTGAAAACTCCTGTGTGCCCAAACAGGAGGGAGGGAGTGACAGAAGGAAGTAGGAGGAAGGAGACCTGGGCAAGGGAGGAGAAAGCCTGGAGGGACCTGGTATGAGGTGATGCTCAAGAGCAGGATGGGGTCTGACATTACTATGTGACATTCCCAGCACAACTACTTCCTTTAGCAAGACCTATCAGCTTATCCACACCTGCTGTTCCCTTGCGAGACTGTGTATACCCAGTTTTGAAATAAAGTGGGTGTAAACTATTTGGCAGTACACACTATTCACTCACTATGAGGTGACAACTTAGCAAACCCTAAGCTTTTGAAAAACTTTAACCGCTAAACAGTACAGCCATAAGGCCAGTGAACTGAACTGTTTAAATGGCAGAAGCAGATCTCTACAAATGTATAACTCAGTGGAAAGCTATATATATAGGAGCACCCTGTCTAATCATTTTCATAAGAATTATTTTTTTAATCTATTAAAGAGCATATGCATGCAAATTAATAGAACTCAGGGACAGATTTGATGAATGAGCATTTTTCTGCAAAATAAAATGCTTACAAATATGACCTCATTGCTCTGGTGGGGGGTGAATTGCAGTTCAGTGTGAAAATCTGAGAAAGTATCTGTAAGTTTTAAATAGAATTCTCTTTGTTCACTGAAACCATGAAATGGAACTGAGGATAGGTTTTTTTTATACTGTGATCTTCTCTGAGGCAATTATCCTCTCCTCCCACTTGTATCTATTATGACCTACAGGAAGTTTAGTGGTGGCATACGTGGAAAACATTCATCACTGAATCACAAGGAAAATCATACTCATTTATTTTCCTCCTGCCAAAAAAAAATCACCACAAAAGACTATTTTCATTTAGTGTTCTCTTTCCTAGTTGCAGTGTGCTGTTAGAAATACCTTTGCCACATCTCAATGGGAAAATGCTCTGCCCATAGCTTTCAAGAGACATTATGCTATTGACTTAGAGATCCTGTTGACTTTTCCCAGCTGTTTTTATTTAATTTTTAAAAATATTGCTACTGTGGATTTTATAATCACTCTTTCCTCTTGGCAATCAGACATTAGTTTGTAATCTGTAAAATAAAACAGATCTAAGCAGAGATCAAACACAGGCAGTGTGTGAGGGACTTTTGTCTAAAAAACCTTGATAGATATTATGTAACAAATAATATTAAAATAGAGTTCAGATAAACAAAGATATGCTGAAATCTCAACATTCCCCAGGTCTCCTGAGATGCCCAGTTATAACGTAAGCAAATACAGGAGCTTGGTTACAACTGTATGTCGCAGTTTAAGCCCAGCCATAACTCAGAACCACACAGCTACTATCTCACTCCCCACTTTCCTACCCCCCCCCCCCCCCCCCC
>JAOEHY010007240.1:0-16441 GCA_025447955.1 Psilopsiagon aurifrons | reverse complement strand
GGCACCTGAGGAAGCGAAGGTGGCAATTTGGCTATCGGAGGTGTTAGCTGGTATAAGCAAGGTGTTAGGCTGGGTAGTGTCAGTGCCCCTGGGTACTCTAGGTGTCAGGTTGGATACTGTCGGTGGCACTTTGGGGAGCAATAGGTGCTTGGATGCGTAGCACTGGTGGCATTTGAGGTACATAGGTGTTAGATTGGTTCTCGTAGGTGGGACTTTGGGTATTGTAGGTGTTAGGCTGGATATCATAGATGGTACATGAGGTATAGTAGGTGTCAGGCTGAGTGGAGTAGGTGGCACTGTAGGTGGCACTTGAGGTGGTATTAGATTGGAAATTGTAGGTGCTAGGTGTTTGTGGTGGCTGTGTATGTCATTGGTGTGATTTAAGCCCAGTTGGCAACTCAGCCATGCATCCTCTTGGTCACCCCCTGCCTCCCTTCCCCTGATCTCAGAGGGATGGGGGGGAGAATCGAAAGAATGTAGCTCCCACAGGTTGAGATAAGAACAGTCCATAACTAAAGTATAACACAAACCACTGCTGCTACCACCAATAATATTAATAATGATAAGGGAAATAACAAGGGAAGGGAATACAACCGCTCACCACCCTCCAACCGATACCCAGCCCAACCCAGCAGTGATTTAACCCTTCCAGATGGCTGCCCCCAGTTTATACAGTGGGCATGATGTGCTGTGGTATGGAATACCTCTTTGGTCAGTTTGGGTTAGGTGTCCTGTCTCTGCTTTCTCCCGGCTTCCCCTCCTCCCTGGCACAGCCTGAGGCTCAGAAAGTCCTTGGTCAGACTCAACATTACTGAGCAGCAACGAAAAACATCGGTGATACCAGTGCTGTTCCCAGCCTGAAAGTCAAAAACAGCGCTGCTCCAGCTAACTTAGGAGAAAAATGACTGCTACTGCTGAACCCAGGACAGTATCCACCCCTTATTTCATACCATTCATGTCATGCTCAGATCCCCCATTTTCAATATACCATTATTCTTACCTTGTTTATACACATATATATGCCCAAAGAGAGAGAGAGATCATTCCTTAGTGTGTGAACCAATCCCTATAAATCTGCTGAGTCCATCCAGGCCATGATATTGGGCTCCATCTTTTGTAACAGTCTTTCAGAGCAGGAGAGGCTGTGTGCAGTGTTCACACTCTTGAGTAACCTGGGCCATTGCTAAGTCCATGCCCCTATCATGAGTCCAACTGTATGTTGCATCTCTGCCCTGATGGTCTGAATTGTCATGGGCCCACCAGGCTCAAAATAATTCACCCTCCCCTCCAGCAGTTTCTGCAGCTTTTTGCTGGGGATTCTGCACAGCTGCCTTCCATCTCCAATGCTTCCAAAGCACTGGAGGAGCCCAGTGGACTAGATACTTGCCCACACAGTCCCCCACACCTTGCCACTCATGACTGTCCAGCCCCACGGAAAGTCACTTGGTCCTCTTACATCGTTGTCTAATCCTAGACAAGGCCCAAATACGACTCTACTTAACTTCCGAGATCAGATGAAATGGTCATGGGTAACACACACTCTGTATGCATGCCAGCATGGTGATCCCCATCACAATCAGCAGGCAGGTCTCAAGGATACCCAAAGGCCATGCAAAACCTTCAGAACTCTCAAATGTTGCTGCTGTACTTGTCACTGGGGTTGGTGTAGCTGCTGTGCTTGGAGTTGGAGTAGCTGTGTTATCTGTTGTAGTCAGACTTTGATTATCTGCTGAACTTGTCACTAGGGCATGTGGGAATGTCCCCCTCATAGGATGACCACCCAAGGAGGGGAAAAAAAGATAAGTAATTGCTACACACTTCAGTTATGTACCTCCCAAAGTATAGAGGTGGTGACCACACTGGGAAGGCAAGCCACCAGCCCGGAACAGCAAGTTTCACCCCAAGACACACTCAGTATTTTTGCACTGTTATACTTGATCCCATCTGCTCATCCTACTTGGTGTGGGCTGTTGGTCACAAGCAGGTGCTCTTCCACACAACAAGAGAAGAGTCAATCTCCAGTGGTTGCCACACTCCCTAGCTTTAGCACCTGCCAGCCTGGAAGAGGGAAGACATAAGCATTTCCAGAGGATTCAAGTCAGGTAAGCCCCGAGAGCCCAACTCCAAAAGAACAAGCACTTCTGATGCATCAGTTGAAGACTGAACCCGTTCGCCATTGTGGCTGAGCACAGAAACAGCGCTAAGCAGTAAATACCTGGGAGCAGGTGGTATTCGTGCAGGTAAGCAATTTGTAAAGACAAATACCAAAGGAATTAGTTATTTCCAAATATCAGCTCTTTTCAGGGCAAGGTAGGCTGAATACACCATTTATCTTGTGTCAGCTGCACTGTACTGACAGGCTAAAAACACAACATACGTGAGTTGGAACTACAGTAATATGTTGGATCTGAAAGCCTTTCCTTTCCTTTGCTGTAGGATTTAGTTATGCAGTGAGACTTTCACTGGGGATGGCATTAAGTCCCACTTTTTTATTCCTAACCTCAGTCTAAAACCAGGTCTCTATCAGCATAGGAAAGCACAAGGCATCATTTTCCCGTCCTGCATTTGAAAAGCTCAGGCCTTCTTTAAGAGCTGGTGTGCTCTACCTCAGACAGGCTCAGGTCCGCATCAAGACACAAAGCAATAGAACATATTTGGTACCTCACACATCTGTCATATTTAAACACCCACTGAGGTGTGTCCTTCCTTGTGAATCACAGGAGACTTGCTCACAGTGCAGTCAGGGATTTGCAAGTCTTGTCGCCTTAGGTGGATTCTCACCACAAGCTTTTACACCAATCTTGATGGGCTGCTTTAATACAAAGTAAGATGCCAGTCGTGATTCAGCACTGTTTTTTCTACCACTTATCTTAGAGCAACAGAAGGCTCACATGAGGAAAAACTGCTCCTACTTCTGGAAGTCTTCATTCCTTCCCAGTCCCATACTTTCACTGCATAAGAACATTCAAGAGACATATTCACATTCTCTGTAGGGCTTTGGAGCTGACTGTAAGCATCCTGACTGCTAATGCTTAACATGTTCTCCACCTATAGTTACACCAAGTTGGGCTACAGAGCCCTAGTATCTCACATGATGTTCTTTGCTGTGAAAGCACACAACAGTGTCTAGCATTTAATAATCAGTCCTGAATTCAGGATACCAGGAATGCACATTATTTCACACCACACAGTTTAAAGAAGTAGCAAACTTCCCCAGTTAATTTGTACAATCTGAGAATGTAAATTACTGTAAGTTTGCTTCCCATCACAAACCAGCAACTCATTTGCCTGTCACTTGTAACAGCCCATTGAGAGTCAACTGCAAAACTCTTTAGTGTTTGGCACCAGACAGAAGCAAATGTTTGTTGGTTTAGGGCTGCTGTTGTTTGAATGCCCACAGGCAGACAGGTGGAACTACAGAACCTCAGTGCACTGAAATGAAGTGCAATAACTCACAGTTCATCCGCTCCAAAATATAAAAGCACTAGGTCCATCACAGACATTCAGTAGGATTTCTCAGATTTAAGATAGCTACAGCCTGAGTGCAGTAGACTATTACTTCAGTACTTAGGTACTTGGAGGTGTCTTGGCAGAACAGCCACTTACTTTGTTCCCATTGCTTTTGGCAGACAAATATTCTGAATTCTAATGAATAAACCTGGGCTTTGAGTTCAGTTTTCCTAAGTGCACTGCAGGAAGCTTGCCAATCCTTTACCACATCACTACCAAGTTCCAATAGATTTCATATTAGAAGGCGAACGTTTAAGTGCATTGAGACAAATTCTTTATGGCAACTATGATCTGGAAAGGAAAGCTTCATGTTGATTTTCACAGTGACTTACATGCCCTACTATTCACAAGGCTGAGCCTATATAATATTGTGAGCCCCCTCTTTCTACTCTTACAGCCACTCTTGGATTTTATCCAACACATTAATAAATACTTTCTGATACCTGACAAAGGTTTTATGACCACTTCTCTCAGTGCAGGAAGCCAGGCTCTGTGCAGTAGATGCTCTGAAGTGGAAGGGCCATGCCAGCCAGCCCAGAGTTCTTCCTAGAAGCAAGACATGCTGACTGGACAATGGCCCAGTCAGCTCCAGCAGGGCAGGACAAAAGGCAGAACAAACCACTCACGCAAGATCTTGTTTAGAGGTTTCCCCTCTCCTGTGTCACACAAAGGTTGTATTGCACACATGCCATGTGGATGGAACGCAGATTTAATGTCAGCACTATCGCCTCTCTCCTCACCTAGACAGACCTTTTATGTCTAAGTTGAATTATCAATCTGTGTCATTCATTTTGGAAGCCCTGCAACTCACTGATGGTGAGAGGAAAGAAGCTGAAGAGATCCACAGTGGTTTGCATGTTGCGCCTTCTTCCACTGTGCCTGTCACCTGAATCAGCTCAGCCCACCAGAGGAATCTGACTGAACTGATGCTCTTTTCACCCTTGAAAGGAGTTTCTCAAATGCTCATAAACTGGACTGGCCAGTTTCTGCGCATACTTTATAGATTACCAAGGCAGAAAAACCTAAACAATGACTCCTGTGAGAACGCAGCTTTTTAGCACGAGATAGGCCTAAGCCAAGAGAAAACCTTCTCCACAAATATGTCTGATCTTCACTTTTGTAATCCCGGTGCCACAATGTTCTTTTACACTTGTCCACAATATCAAGGTATGCTCAACTGAAGATCCTAATAGGCATTGGAGCAAGCAGAAAACCAGCTACCATGCTGTGACTGCTCGCTGCCTTCAAGGGAACTGAACTCCCCTTTGCTAGCAAGCTCATCTCTCTGCTTGTGAGGTTAACCACAGCTCCAGACAGCTTTCTCCCTACCTTTCAGAGATTGGTTAAGTCTTCATCTGATGAAACAAACTATGCTCTACAGTAACATCTTTCTACCTAGTGACCTTCCACTGACACAGAAAAGCTGAATTTGACCTCAGCCATTAAATCCAATCATGATTTTTGTTAGCTACCTACTCTAACTCCAAACAGTCTAAATATGGATGTATTTTAAACATCCTTTTATGGTACTTTGAGATGCCCTCATTCCCATTTTTAGAATCCATGTCGCACTGCAGCTCAGGAACCAAAATCAGTGATGCCAGTGTATCACACAAGCTGCACAAAGGACTAGAGCAAACTTGCCACTGAATGGAAATTTCCTGTTTCTAGGTACTGTGACCCAGCTCATAGCCTGCTGCAGAATAAAATCATTTTCATTATTTCTATGAACATGCTGGGAAATTAAGAATTTTACTTTATTAACTCAATACATGCTAAACAAGCCCATTAGATGTCTCATGACTGCCATCAAAAACATCCCTCAAAGCCATTTGCACCAGGTGTATCATTGACCTTTCCCAGATACGAAGCACAACATTCCATTTGGCCATAACACCTCTGCTTCTCCAGCATTTAATACCTCTAACTCCTTTACCAAACCTTAAATTCAGCTTGCTCCTCACCTGCCCATTTAAAACCTAAATGCCCCAAGGTGAGTATCTACACACAGCACCTGGGCAGCACTGTGGTTAATAAAAGAAATACTAAAAATACAGAGTATTTCAGGAAGTGTGGTTTGGTTTCAAAGGCAGCTTCAAATCTACTCTTTTTTTCTACAAAGAATCAGCATGTGGATTAAGAGTTCTACTTGATATACAACAGATTTGTCCAAAACACCACAAGCAAGTAGACTAAAGGGGAAAGGACTTACTAAAGTAGCAGGTAGTCACTTTTCAGGCTGGAGGAGGCTATCTGCCCTGCATTCAGCTGCACCAGTTATTTTCCCTCCTCCTTAGTAGCTGGTGCAATGTTTTCAACCTTAGCCTGAGAATAATGCTGATAACATCTATGTTTTCGTTGTTGCTAAATAATGTTTACTCCAATCCAAGACTTTCCAGTCTCATGCTCTGCAGTGAGGAGGGGCACAGGAAGCCATGAGGAAGCAGAGCCAGGACCCCTGACCCAAACTAGTCAAAGGGGTATTCCATTCCACAGCAAATCATGCCCTGGATAGAAATTGGGGGAAAGTCATGCAGGAGGCCCAGATCCCTGCTCTCATCAGGCTGGGTATCAGTCAGGAGGTGATAAGCATTTGTATTTTCTGTCCTTGTTATTTCACTTATCATTATTATTGGTGGTACCAGTAGTGGTTTTGCATTATACCTTAGTAACTGGACTGTTCTTCACCCATGGGAGTTACATGCTTTCCATTCTCCTCCCCATCCCTTCAGGAGTGGTGGGCAATGAGGGAGGGGAGTGAGCGAGCAGCTGTGTGGCTCTGCATTACCAGCTTGACTTAAACCATGACAAGGCAGAGTGTACTGCACCAATCTCTAACAAACCCAATTGAGATTAGACCCAAAAGAATTCATTTAAAACAGAGCCAAACCAGACCAAGTGTTCTCTAAGGAAGAACTAAACAATGAAGTCAACAAGACTAACAAGAGGTCAGTGTAAACGTTTTCTTTAATATCACTGAATTGAGAAATCCAAGCCTTAGGTGGGTTTCAAATAAATAATCAATTTGAGTAAGTGTTTACATATAAAGGGAGCTCTCAAAGCAGCAGTGCACAGGTTACAATTCCTCCCTGCTAACACATCCCCACAGAGAATGTACAGTAGGTAGTGCACACTGGAAAGAACAATCACAACGCAGAGCACACTTGCCATCTTCAAAGAAACCACTGAGTATGATGTTGGGGAAGAAGCAAAGGGAGGCATGCACTGCCCTTTAAAGCACCACTGTTTTCCCCATAACCTATTTACCAGCATAATACAAATGAGAAGCCTGGAAATACAAGTCAGCTTTCTGCTTCCAAAACCCCCTCTCAACCAAGTTTAGCACAGCAGTGTTCCGATACAGAAACTGTATTCCTCAAACTGACACTGCAGCATAACATGTCACCCCATCCCAATTGGTCTCTACTTGGGGACTCCTACTCTAATGTTTGAATTCCTCTCCAGTAACTGCAGAGGTCATCCAGAAAGCTTAAAGATGGGCAAGAGTTGTCAGGTTTTGTAGATCCTGGCCCAAAGCAAGACATGACAGGCTTCAAGCAGGTGTACGATTACCCAGCAGAGCAGCTGATGTCTTAAATCACTAGTAACACCTTCCAAAAGTAAAAATTCTTCCTCCAAGTCAAGATTTGCTTTGCTTAACTGACTCCAATTATTCTGCTGTAAAAATAGGCCTGATGTGAAATTCCTCACCTCCGAACAGGAAGATTTAACAATCCAGGAAGACTAACAGAAGATCAATTAGAAAGATGCCACAAATTCACACGCAAAGAAATTCCTATAAACTGTTTTCTTCTTTAAGTTCCTGTTTCACCAACATATTTTCTCTTCGCAGACAGGGGTAGGGCAATCCATCACTCTTCGTACTTTGGTTCAACATGCAATTGATCTGTGTATGCACTGCAGTCCTCACCATAGAAGCACATAGCCTACTAGTATAAATTCCTCAACACCACTAACTTGCTCTTTTCCTTCTCCATTTGTAGTATACCTGAAAAACAGTTCTGCCTCTCTCTGCTATGAGTCAATTAAAAAAACTATGTAATACTGCTGTGTACCTACTGAATAAATATGACAGGAGTTAAAGGATTGTTTCAATTGCTAGCTTAGCTTTGGCAACACGCTAATTGTGCTAACACCCACTGTATACTTCACACATTTGAGTAGGGGCCGCTGCAACATTTAAGACACAAAATAAATCTTAGATTCCTAAAGCTGTCAGTACACAGGTTGTTCTGGAAATAGGAGCAGGATAATCAGTTTTCAAGGAAAGCCACATAGTCAGTCAATCTGGCCAACTGCTGTTCGTTTGGAATTGGTGGGACTGGAGAAGTTTCTACAAAGATAAAACAAAGGCATCATTAATAAAATTAAGAAAACAAATCCATCTGCAATATCAGCCATTACAACAGCAAGGAAAACATTAAAAGCATCAGACTGTTAAAGAGTCTCATGGGGACATATCTAAACTGCATTTCCTGCCTATGCAGCTTTAGCTGACATAACTTTTCTGTCATCTGCAACCTTAAGTAGTGCTAGAGTTACTAACAGCAAAGAAGCTAAATTCCAAGTTCCACCTATCAGCAGTTTGTTGCATATACTGCATATAGTGGGGTCTGAATAATGAAGACTGACAGTCCTTCCACTTGACAACAGCAGCTCCTGAAGGACTTCAGTTGCTCCTTTCCTGACAAGTCGCCATACCGAAGAAACAAAGGTTTACCTTAGTAATAAAACACAGCAAAGTACTGAATGGGATGAAAGAGAGAAGAGGGCACCTGAGGCAGATTATTATACAGATGCTAGCACACGAGATTACAATTTAACAAGAGGCTGGAATACAAGTGACTAAATCCAGGAAGATGATTAAAAATGAGAAATTAAAAAATAGCAGGAGAAGCTGCATTTACTCTTCCCGAAGAGCTAACAGACCAGGATTCAGGATGTACGTAAGTGGACATACTGCTTAGGGCTGCCAGGATGCAACAGAGAAGGCTGACAATCAGAATGCTTTTAAAAAGCAAGAACCCAGCTGTTGAAATTGCCTTGGAATTAAGCCTGTAAATTTAAGACACTTTTGGCCACTATTAGACACAGCAAGCCACCAATTTAGATCTGGAGTCACTATTCCGTGAACAAGAGAGACCAGTGTTTTGAGAATCAGCATGATATAAGATACTACACACTTCAATCTATTGTTGAGCAGCCAAGAAAACCAGAAGACGCCTTCCACGGAAGTCCCACATCACGCAAGAGCAATGAGTTTTGTAAATCAATTGCCTTTACTTTAAAGGTTTTGTTTTATAGGGGCTGTCTGCTCCTGCTTTGGAATCTGCTCCCTCCTTCAGTTCCCACTTCAACCGTAAGCAAGATTCACAGGCACTCTTTAAGGTGTGAGGCAAAGACAGAGGGAGAAACGTATTCATATAGCACCTGACTGGGGTGGGGTTTTTTGAGGGAGAAATGTCAACATGCACTTCTCCAGGACCCAATTCCCATTTTGTGGTGCCGGTAAAATCATATTTGTATTCATCATGCAAGTTCAGATATATGCACATAGATTATTAAACAGAACATACCTGATGAAGGAATAAATCTGTTAAAGGAAGCTTCCAGCACACCTGAAGAAAAACAGAAGTGAACTCAGTGGACCAACTTCCAACGGTTCTAACAGAGCAAGCCAAAACTGGATGAAAAGGTAATTAAAATGAAGCCCATTCATATTTTACTTCACAACTAAAAAGCAGAATAGTCAGGGCATAGCTAGTTAGATACGCAGCTTCAAAATCAATGAAAACCTCCTGCCTCTTTCTTTTGCCTCAATAGTAGTTCTTGCTCTCACTTTTGGGAAAGAACCACATATAACTAGTTCCCAGTACTTGCCAACACCACATATTTTGCAGCCAGTTCATACAAAACCTGATCACATACAAAAGCTCAGGGCCCTGGTTCGTATGTGCCCCTAGGGATGAATTCCCTGGCACGTGTTTACTGTGATCTGCAGGACTCTCCTAAAAACTCTGCCCATACAAACAGTACATTTTCTTAGCCTAATAGATGTTGTCCTTTTAGAGATGCTGCAATGTAGCTTCTTATCCCAGAGCTGTGCTAGGCAGTTTAAGAGCAGTCATTTATTCTGCTTTCATAGCTTAATTTTACCTTTGCCACAGCCAGCCATAAAGAAAGCTTTAGCACAAAAAAAGAAAGGCCACATCAAAAGAAACAAGCATTTCTAAAGGCTGAGCTTTGCAGGAGCAGACACTGTTATCAATACCACAACGTCAGTGGGGAAAAGATCCAGCAGAAGTAAGTTGACAAAGCAAATTACACCAAGGACTGGAGCTCCTCAGAGCACAAAGATCCATGAAATCCCTGCCCAAAGAAGTTCTGCTTCTCCTGAAAAATTTCCTAGGTTTAAACTGGTTTATCTTTTACTCATCTTTATTAGACTAAGACATGTCCCTTAAGGTCATCCAACTTATATTCCACTGCAGCAGAGGAAGAGCAGGAGAAATCACAGCATATCCTGTCTGCTTTTGCATAAAACAGTTAATTTGAGGATGTAGTCTAATCCAAACTGCTTGAAACGCCAAACCAAACCCACTGCTTTGTACTTCCTACATCTATAACCCCCCCATGTTTATAAGCAACCTAAGCCCCCATAAAAGAATCTGAGAGAATAGTACGCAAATGTTTAATTAAAAACTAACACCTAATTACTAGAAAACACTAAACTACACGTAACATATAATGAAGTAACAGCTCCACCTACCTGGCTTTTTAGGCATTACCATACGAGTTGAAAAGTCTGCTTGCCAGCCCTGTTCTAATACACCTGAAAAGGCATTTTTACATTAGTAAGAACATATGTCCTGTAAAATTGCTAGAAATGTAAAACAAAGACGCACATTAAGATCAGTAAAAAAATCTCAGTTCACTGCCTGCATGCTGTAACTCCAAGACATACTACTTATGAAAATGCTTATATTTAGATTGGATATAAGGAAGAAGTTCTCTACTGGAAGGGTGGTGAGGCACTGGAATGGGTTGCCCAGGGAAGTTGTGAATGCTCCATCGCTGGCGGTGTTCAAGGCCGGGTTGGACAGAGCCTCGGGTGACATGGTTTAGTGGGAGGTGTCCCTGCCCATGGCAGGGGGGATGGAACTAGATGATCTTAAGGTCCCTTTCAGCCCTAACTATTCCATGATTCTATGTAGTTCAAAAAGTAATATCATGAAATTAATAACACATGGAACTAGTTTAATCCATTACCTTCACTCTTCCCTCATCACAGAATTGCTTTAACACTTCCACATACAGAAGGGAAAAAACCCAGTGGTAACTTGTAGCGAAACTCCCCCAAACAAAACACCCAAACCCAAGACATTTTTCTCTATTCACTGCCCCATCCCATCACTTCTCTTTACAAGTCTCTCAATTTGTACAAATGTTCATTTCCCAGCACTTGCAGCTCTCTGATCTCAATCATCTCTGGAAAAACTGTTCAGTGAATAAATGCAAAGTACCTTTCACAGCTTCTTCTACAGGAAGCCCGACAAAAGCTGCAAAATCATCTGCAACTATTGAGGTATATGCCTGAGAAACCAGTCCAAAGGCTCGTTTCCTAGTTGCATCTAAGGAGAGAGAAACACTGTAAGACAGACTGATTTCCATAGCCTCAAAAGCCTCCGACTTCTTGTTCCAATTCTAACACTACCACCCTTAAAGCCAGCGCTTGGGAAGTTCCCCCTCCCTTCCCGCTATTCACTGATGTACCAGAGGCACAGGTAACAGCTTGCCAGGAAAAAAAAAAACCCCTCAGTGACCCAATTCAACTTCCAAACGCAGACTGCAGTACCTTGGGTACTACCACCAGTGCGTGAACCCATTTAGGAAACACTGCTTCTGATGGCAGTCTCCATTTGCAACAAGCTTGTGTGTCAAATAATCGGAAACAGGAAATAAAAGAAAAAGCAGGGAAAAAAGCCAACAATGAGTTAAACTACGAATGCCTTTTTGGCCACATCTGCTTTGACACCAAGGCCTCTAAGAAACCACCAGTTTCTGAAGCTACAGAGAATGCCACTGCAAAATACCTTAGAAGGACTTAGAAGTCTGCCCTGCCCTCTACTAGCAGGACTTAGCATGTTACATAGTTTATAAAACATTTGTCTAAGCAGATATTTAAAAGAAAAACCTTTATGTAAGTGGTATAAGGTTATCAGAGACCAAACCAAGTTCCCTAGGTCACTAGGCAGAAGTCTGATCCAACCAGAGACCTGGTGGTCTGTTTTGCTATTACAGAGCATAGTATATGAAGTTCCAATACAACAATCACACACACCTCCCTAATGAAAACAATCTAAGTTGTACAAACAAGTTATTGCCATGAGATTTTTATTCACACCTGGTACCTACAGTCCTCGTTACTAAAGCCTACAACAACCTGACAACAATCTTCCTGACCACTTGTGATTTTTCATTATAAGTAGTCATTTATCTACTTGTCTGTGTTTGAGCACACAGACATAATATAAGGCAACATATAATTAGTTCCACGCAACCTTCAGAAGCTCTATTTGTACCTCTAAGTGCTTCCATGATTGGCTGAATAGTCTCAGACCACTGATGTGCACTGATTGTTGTATAGATTCCTGGGAAGTCTCTCTGCCAGATTCTTTGTCCCACTGACCAAACTGCACCAAGCTCAGCATTTGCCTGTTGTGACAAAAACAACCAAACCCAACAGAAGTTAACCCAGAGCACTGCATTCTCTATGGTGACCATACTGTATAAACAGATTTCCATTTCCTTTCCCCACTGCAAGAGAATAACACAACTCACAAAGACAAACAGAAAAGCATAGGGAAATCTTGTTCTAGCATGTTTCACTGCTGCAAGCTCCCTGATCCATCCTCTGCCATAACATTATCACCCACATAAGCAAAGTCTGCTCACATCAGTTACACCAACCCAGGCCAATGTGACCAGCTACATCATGGAGAGAAATCTGCCCTCAGCACACTGACTGGAATTGCAAAAAAAACAGATAGAGCTTATTTTCTGCTTAGAGAACTGCTGGCGTCTTCAGTAGAGGCTTTCTAAGCTGCAGAGGCTGTTTGCACAGTGCAGGCAATTTTCAGCTTGCAAAGTCTTGCAATCTTGACAACAAATCATGCTTAATACAGTGTCACTACAACTGCTCTCCCACTACTGGCTTTAAGTTTTATTATATTTAGCTGAATCTTCAAAATGCATCTTTGATCCACAGGCAGTGCAAAACAAGTGCCTTCAGAAAGTCAATCAATTTGAAGATGCATCTTACCTCGCGTCACTTGTTGCTGCACAAGGTATCCTGCACCCTCATGTGGAGCATAGCCTCATCCCAGAGTCAGATCAATTGCTTTCCTGCAGCTGACTACACTTCAGCATAAAGCTTTCTGATAAAAACTCTACAGACTGACTGAATCCTATTGCACTGGATTGATTGTGAAGTAAAAGAGGCAGCACATGAACAAGCGGCAAATCTTAATACCAATATGCCATCTGCTGGGCAAGCACTTTATAGCACAGAACTAAGCCTCAGGCTACTTCCCAAATACAATCACTGGAGGAAAAGTGTCATTTTTAGCAAACTTACATGGAACTGGTTTAGGGCCAAATGGCATTTTTTGAATTACTTACAGACTTGATAGCAGGAGGGATTCTTTTCCAAAGATAGCGCGCATTATTCCTGAAACAAAGTTAAAAATACTTCTCAGTAAGTACATTTGCTACAAAGAGACACCAAAAGGTTTGTTCAGACACTGAGTCTGGGCACTTTAAAAATACTTCTACATCAAGTGAAGTCGAACAACGTTACTCTCACGTAGACAACATCAGTGCCAGAATGAAGCAGAGTTCATTAACCATCTCATGTCACAGCAGTTCAGAAAAGGTTCATCATTCACCTGCCCTGGGCAGCATTTGACAGAGGTTACTTTTGCAGTTGTATTTTTAGAATAGCTGCATTGTGGATGAAGACACACACAAACAGTGACTTATCATAGTGTGCTGTAGTTTAGATCCAGCTGGTAAATGAGCCCCTCCTCAGGCAGGATTGGGAGCAGAATCAAAAGAATGTAAAGCCCACCAGTTGCGAGAAGAACAATGTAAAGTACAGAACAATGATATTGCTATTACTGATAATAATAAGATAAATAACAAGGGGAGAGAATATACAACTAAAATGGGAAAGGAAAAAACAACAATAATTCACAATAAAACTGCTGATGAAGATTCAAATCACAAAACAGAGAAAAATACGAGTCCAAAACTTATAATCCACATGAACCAAGGTTACCTACATCAGTTTCAGCATTCTCAGGGAATCTGCCCTGAAAGAGTATAAATCTACAACTCAAAAAGCCCCCAAACCACTCCAATCTTCAAATCCCCAGAGCAATCCTTGCTTGGGCTTGATAATCAAACACAGCAATATCATTCATTCTGCCTTAATAAATACTCAGTCATTTCTCTGTAAAATCCTAAACACAGTAGTTTCAGGAACAAGTTTATACAGGGCCATGTAATATACCACCAGACTGAATTCAGAGGATTACAGCTTCATGCAGATTTAGCTCATTCAAGCCAACAGTATCCCTCATTTTTACCATGGACCACTTAGAGTTATCCTGCTGTAATTTAAGCTCAAGCAGCAGCATGCAATGCTACTCAAAACAAATGAAGCCTCGAAAAGCTACAAATGAACATGCTGAAGTGCTCAACACTTTTCAAAGGAGCCAATTTCACTATTTAAGGATCCTTCATCCTAAAGCCAACCTGCTTCCTTACAGCTCAAAAGGTGGCCAAGAGCAAAGGAGAGAAATTTTCCTGACAAAAGGTAAGTAAGACTTAACTCTGTGACCATTGTAAAGAGCAAACCAAAAGCCCCACAGCGCTGCCTGCGTTCATTTTGTTAGTCACACAAGCAATTCCAAATATCCTGGCAACTGCAGCTCAAGCTAATAGCGGCAAGTTCAGTATCTGAAGTGAAAGATTAAGACAAATCACTTACATGTCATTATGCAACAGGTACAAAGCTAGCAGTTGGCCATACACAAGGGGGGTTGCAATTCCTCCAGGGGCCTAAAAAACACACACAAAGAAGTTGGTTACATATTTTAAGCATGGTCTCTTACAAAATACAGCAGGAAGCCAAGTTTAATGCAAACTGAACACTCCAAGACAACCTTTTCTCTTCCCACATGACAGAATAGGTCTGGACAAGCCATCAGAGTTGCTGTGTTGTACCAGTGCAGCTCTAGCTTACAATGAAGAGGAAACTTAGCACATGCCAGAAGTTTTACTTAGAAAAATTTGGTCTGCTGCCTAAGTAAGGTTACATCTTTCATTACTCCAGTGTTCTAGCTTAAAACCACGAGTGTGGTAACCACCTCACTTTACAGCTGGTTTTAGGCACACACAGTTTCAGTTATCTTGAGCTGAACTTCAATTTGGGGCATACCACCAGAACAAAACTTCTTTGCCCACTTGAACTGCCCTTCTTTAAAGCCTAAAGTAAGCTTTGACACTTGCCACACTCCAACCAAACCTCTCAAACCATACAAGTAAGGAAAAATGAATTATAATAAAGTTTTAAATTTTGAAAGTCTATAATAATTGAAAAGCTGAAGAGATTTTCAGTAAGTTTTTAACAATTTATCAAAATACAGTGCAGCAAGATCTCACAGGAAGCCAATTCTGCAGCTATTTAATTACATGTGTGATATATAAGCTCATCTGCATCAAAAGGAGGTGATCAGCTGTGTCATGGAGCATGGGTGCAGAGGCAAAGCCCAAAGCCAACTGGGCACCATCCCTGACACTCAAAACTGAGCCTGACAGAACCCTGCAACCCCCTCATAAGAGCCAAAAGGCAGCCACAGCTATTGCAAGCCAGGTTCAAACAGCTTGCCCAAACCCAAGTACTGTTTGAAGCTGGTAATCTGAATGGGAACACAAGGGTAAGTCCATCTATAGAAATGTTATGTACAAGATGCAACATTCCTCATGAGGAGCTCTTCAGTGACTTTTAACACATGCTGTGGTCATAGGAGTAACACCATCTCATCTAAGTATCCCTCTACCCACACTTCCTTAACAGACACTTTAGCAGCAAGTGCTGTATTGTGTGCTCCTCTAAAGGACAGAAACACACACACCTTCAAAGCAGCTCCCAGCAAGAAGGGGGAGCCACTCTCAACTCTCCCCAGTGGTACAATGACACTCTTCTGCTTCTCTGTGCTCAAGTGGCTATCACTTGAGGGAGCAGGTAGCTCATTTTCAGCACAACAATCTCACTCCAGCTCACAGCATTCTTCTACAAAGCTCAGAACAAGAAGCTACAGCACCATGCTGAGAACATGAGAGGCACCTGGGCTCTGCACTGAAACTCCAACTGAAGCTTGAGGACACACACAGTAAGTAGGGACCCCTTCCATCTACGGATTACCTTTTCCACTGCAAAGCTCTGATTCGTCAACACCAAAGTTCTGCTGTTGCAAATGATCACATACTTGAACCACTGTCTCCCTTCAGTTGCTAGGGCACCAACACCTGGAAATCAGAATCACTAAAGAGTGTACAAAAGAGGAAGAATCCAAATTTTCCCTTCTTTCAAACCTCTCCATTGGTATGTGCAATTTTCACATTTCAATAAGCACTGCGAGCTCTGCAAGCCGAGAAAGAGGCTGTGGATATCACTCAGGAAGGACTATCAGCATTAACATGGTGCTGCTTGGAAGGGCTGAGGGACCTCAGGGATTCAGTCTGGAGAAGAGAAGGCTCAGTGGGGGCCTGATCGCTCCCTACAACTGCCTGAGAGGAGGATGGAGCCAGGAGGGGGCTGAGCTCTGCTCCCAAGGAACAAGGG
>JAOEHY010007238.1:0-14542 GCA_025447955.1 Psilopsiagon aurifrons | reverse complement strand
TGGACACAGGGGCTTGGAGCAACTGCTCTATGGAAGGTGTCCCTGCCCATGGCAGGGGTTGGAGCTGGAGGAGCTTCAAGGTCCCTTCCAACAGGAACCAGAGAGGAGCAGTGTGGGATCTCCAGGGCAGGGCTCCTGCCATGGGAGCGTTGGCTTTGGTATTGGGCTCCTGCATACTCATGTGCAAACAAAAAGAAGCTTTTTGCTTGGTTGTTTTTTAAAGCTGGTGCCAGAGCTCACCAGATTGGTGGTGTGATGCTCTCACACACTAATACAGAACATGGGAAATAGGAATAACATTCTGATACATGTCAGATAAATGTAATCATCCGTATCCATTGTCTGGAGTTTTCTCCTGAGCTTTCTGTACCAACTCCAGCTGCTTCAAAATATATCACTTTAGAGGCTTTTACTTGCCTCTCTAAGATAAGCTACATTAGATTTTGTATTGCAATGTTTTTCCCAGGAGCCCATAAACACGGGAGTATCTTCTGAGCATGCAACGTGCTGCCAGAACAACATGGTTACTGGCTGTCCAACGGGAAATTCCTGTGCTGTGATGCAGATGGAAGCTCTGGGGTGCTTTAGAGCAAGGCAAAAAGCAGAGCTGATGCCAGGATGGAGCCACAGTGAGTGGGGCTTCTCACTGGGTACCAGGTCCTAAGCATGGCTGTGTGGAGTGACCTGGCACTTGGGAAGTTGGGATAGGAACTGTGCTGCACTCTGTGCTCCAAGGTTGGCTTTTGAACACCTAACTTCTGGACAGGTCCTTTTCTTTCTTGCAAATCTCTTGTGAGCATAGAATCACAGAATCTCAGCCTGATTTGGGTTGGAAGGGACCCTAAAGCTCATCCAGTCCCAACCCCTGACATGGGCAGGGACACCTCCACTAGAGCAGCTTGCTCCAAGCCCCTGTGTCCAATCTGGACACTGCCAGGGATAGGGCAGCCACAGCTTCTCTGGCCGTGATTTGGATACCTCTCCTGATTGTACAGCCTGGAAATCCTGGGGAACTGAGATGCAGGATGTGCCTCTGTGCACCTCATTGAGATGGATAACCCCGTTCAGTGGTGCTGATGCACATCTAATTCACTGCATTTGCCAAGGTCAGTGGTGCCATACACTAAATGAACTACCGGCAGTCCTGAGCAAGCAGGGATGAGCCTGAGGGATGAGGCTTGCGATCAGTTATTCACAGTCCTGTCAATTTCTTGACTTCAGCCTCCAGAAAGCACCAGGAGAACCCACACCAGCAGAACCACAGCCTGAGTGATCCCAGCAAGGCTTTCCCACAGAAGGCTGCCTTCGGAGTGCAGTGTCAACCAGAAAGGTCACATCTGGACTGCTGCTGTCCCCAGGAACTGGGATACCCAGTGCAAGAGTGCTCAGGAGGAGAGGCTAAGGGGAAGGGTTTTTCCATTCAAAGGGATATTCTGGGTATCAGATCAATAACCATGTGTTGACCTTGGAAAGCCTGAGATGGGTCCGTACGGCAGGGCAGCTGGGACAGCAAACTCACACTGTTTGTGTTTCTTGAAATAGAAGCAGCTGAGGATTACATTTAATTTAAATGCAAATGAACAGAAGTAACCACTGGTAGAGCTTTTGGAAAGTATGGGAAGATACAGAGACAGACCACACCAAACAGCCCCTTGTGCACCGGGCCCACACAACCTCAACCCTACCACTTCCCTGCCACTTGCGGCTGTTCAGGGTGCTGTTGCTGGCGCTGTTGGCACTGTACTGTCACAGCTCGGTCTACACTGCCAGCAGCATCAGCCTCCCATGCCCACCAGTCCAGCATCCAGCACAGGCCACCTCAGTGGGGACTGCAGCATCACGGTGCCATGGAGGGTACCAGTACTGTGTGAACACACTGCAGCCAGGGAAACCACACCATATTCACCATTCCCAGTATTCAGGTCCCTTTCTCCCAGCTCTTCTAGCTCTTCCTTTGGGAGCTCTGCAGTGACCCTTGTTTTGCAGCCCTTGCTGTCATGTCCTTTTGTTAGTGAACCCATGGAGCTACAGAAATATCAGGCTAATAAAATACATTTCCCAAGCAGAAAACTGCCCCTTATTTTTGGGTTTATTACATAATATTCCTTTACTGGAATATCAGTTGGCCCAACAATTGCTCTACTGGAAATTCTATTTGTTTAATATCCTTGGAGGTTGTTTATCAGTGCCTGCACTGGTCTTCTAAATGAATTAAGACTGCAAAAGGTGGAGGACCAACATCAGGTGGAATGAAGCCACTGCAACTACACAATCTATGCCAGTAAAAAATCTGTCTCAGAATGAATAAAGTGGATAATTGGATTTATTTAGTTAGAGTAGATTAAACTTTACCATATCACTGACTGTAGGTTTACAGTAACACCAAACCCCCACTGCTCTGATTTTCAAACTTACAACCAAACACAGGATGTGTTCTTTGAGACAGCTTTACAGTGCTCTGAATGAAGCTGGAATTTCCAGGTTGTTTCACAGACCCCAGCTGGGAACCATCCCTGCGCCACTGTCACTAGCTCCACTTCCCACGGGCAGCCTGCGTGACCTCAGGGACTTCCAGGCAGTTCATTATTACACTGCAAAGAGCTTGAAATGAATTTCCACTGCAGTTAGAAGGGGGAGACAAAAACTTTCCAAATGCATTCTTGCAGTTTTACAAACTATGTTGGAAACTGCTGCCGTAAGGGATGGAGAATGAAGCAGCTGATGCGCTTGCAGATGCGTATTTTTCAGCCAAGCAGGAGCTGAGTAGCTCATCTGCAACCTGATGGGAAATTCCTGGTCCCAGACTGCACAATCTTCTCTTGAGATAGCTTCCAAACCCCAAATATTTTCCATGCATCCTGAAGGCAGGAGGATTCATCCCCTCACACTGCTTCTCCTCTCCCATCCGCCCTAATCTGTTACTTAAATCACTCTCTCACACATAAAGCAGCTAGCTGTAGGAGCAAAGGATTCTCCTGGTGAAATACAAACAGAGAATGAACCATGGAAAGCCACGATGGAGAGGGTGTGATTTGTCCCTGTACTAACAACACCTACATGTACCACCCTGGTTCACACATGCTACAATATACACCAGCCTGGTTCAAACATGGTACACATGTACCACCCTGGTTCAAACATGGTACAACATGGACCAGCCTGGTTCAAACATGGTACAACATACACCAGCCTGGTTCCAACATGGTACAAGATGTACCAGACTGGTTCAAAATCAGGATGGTAGTTATGTCTTGTATTTTTAGGACTCTTTCTACTGCTTGTGCTAGAGCTGAAGCAGGATGGAGGATTTCAGTTCAAGCAGCCCAAATGCTGTTACAGATCCTGCTTTGGGGGCTGCAGAACTTCCCACTGCCCAGCATGGACATGGGTTCCTTTCTTTTCCCTTTTCTTCAGTCTTTTGGCCAAACAGAAAGGATCACTATGCTGAAGCAGTTTTGAAACAGGGGGAAGCGGAGCATTAGTGGGAAGAGTTCCTGATTCATAGAATAGCAGCTCCGTGATTTCAGTATTCTGTTCTAAGCGAAGGTGCTTTCCAGAACTATGTATTACACATCTAAAAAAACTACAAAATAACATGTTTTTAATAAAAACACCTGCAAAGGGGAAGTTATTTAATTCCTGTATGCATTTTAAAAAGAAGCATTTCAATAGGAAGAGCAGCAGAATACCTGAGCATTTTGGCTCTAACTGCCCTTGAAACAACTTCGAGTGAGTAATTTTGAGCTTGTAGCTCTTAAAGAATTATTATGAGTTTGTGCTGCACTGGAGTTTCTGTGCAATCAAGAAACAGCCTCTTCTGTTTCCTTCAGACCCATTGCAATCTGCTGACAGTTTAGTTCAATGGTTACACTCCACAGTTGAGCATCAAAATAAATACAAAGTGGAAAACAGTTATGATAAAGCAGGATCTTAAATTTAAGTGTTTTCCCAGGTTCTCCAGGCAGAATTCAAGTAAGATCCCGAGCACATAACAGAAGGAGATCATGCTGGCATTCCCTGTCACTGCCAAATCCAGTATACACCAAGAAAGAGAAGCCAGAAGGCTTCATTCAGAGCACAGCCACAATCTTCAGAAGTGCCACTTTTCTGTTAAATCACATTTGATTTTGTCATCTGCATCAACAGGTCAAGTCTAAAACCAGTGTCAGTGTAAAAGGGCATTGTTTAACAGTAAAAGTTGTCAGAATCCACTAATTCTCAGCTGTAAAACTCATATATCCTAAAAAAACCCAAACCCAAAATCTCTGAAAATCTCTGGATTCCCCTTTCACCTGAATTTCTTACATCTGCCACACGATTCCACTAGTTAGAGGTTAAATGAGCTCCACAATCTGGCTTTGGCTGAAAATGCACCCACATTACTCCATGGTCAACTCTTCCAAACATGCCCTCTTACTCCCAGTTCGTACTTCGCAGTGCTACAGAAGAAGCTGGAGTATGTGTGAAACCACTCCCATAGTCGCGACTCTTGCTTTGAGAGCATGGAGGCTGGAAAATGTGCTGAGCAGAGCCCCCCAGGACAAGGTGGGTGCTCCCCAGGGCTGCCGCCCCGGGGAGGTGACCTGCACACAGGCCCCCTCCGGATCACGCTGTGCCACCCGGAGGGGCAGTGAGTCCTCCCCCCCACCACCAAGTGCCTGCAAGGTGCTGACAGCCGCTACCTCCTCTGCTGCCCCTGCCCTTGGCTCGGGCTCCTCTCAGTTCGCTTCCACAGCTCCAAGTACCCCTGCTCCCTCTCACCAGCTCCCGAAGTGAGGCGTCGGGGTTGTTTACAGCAGGCTCTGACCCGGGCTCTGCTCCATTAACACTTCCACAGATCCGTTCAGCAGAGCCAGGGCAGCTCTATGCGTTTGACTTCAGTTAAACCTGCAAGAATGCCAGGGGAAGGGAAGCACCAGGAGGAATCCCTGCATCCGCACTGAGACTGATGAGCACTCAGGCTCTGAAGGAAGGGAAACAGTGTGCCTCACCTCAGCGGTTTTCTCTCCATGCTACAAGGCTGGTTAAAACCTCAGGGAGCAGCGTGGACCCTGCTGCCTCAGCTGCAGAGGGCAGAACCCACATCGCAGTGGAAAGACTACAAAAGAAGGGCTGAGAGGCAAAAACCTTCCTTCATCTAATAAATACCTTCTGATCTGTTAATCTGTTTAATGACAGGGAAGCATGCAACAGTTAACTGCTGTGAAACACAGAAATCCTGGTGTGTCCCCATGGGAGCTGACTGCAGACGTCAGCAGGATGTGCCCCGCAGTGTTACCAGTGAGACAAGGTGCCTGGGACCATGGGTGCCCCATGCATGGAGACGCTGGGATGGTGACAGGACAGCCTCCTGCTTTAACTTAACGCTCCTTGGGCTGTGAGGAGCAGAACATCAGTCCTTGCTCTCAAGTCCTCACTAGATTTTCATTGTGTTTTCCAGTTTTGCATTCATCACAAGCTGTTAATGATCTCTAGAAAGTTAACTCCCAGCCTCTGACTTACTTTGGGTCAGGGTTACTTTGGAGATTTGGTGGAATTTGAATTAATTTAGGAGGATAACTTTACTAAAACTGTTTTCTGTTTTTAATTCATTCCCATTCGCCATCACCTTTTTCAGCCCCTCTCTTCACAGCCACATTTATGAGAGCTCTATTTCCTTGTGTGCAAGAAGAAAACTCCTTCTCCAGCCATAAAGTACATGCAACTTGAAAATCACTGCAGCTTGCTTCAGCCCCTGCCTGCTCACGGATTCCAAGCACAACTTTCAAAAAGTCATACTCTCTGCTAACAGTGCGATTTCTTTCTGAAAGAAAGGTCGTTAAGTGAGGAATAACAGAATGGTGGAAAGCAGCACAAGGGTACTTCAAAACAACAGAAGCAAGAAGCCCAGAATGCTGCTGTAACTGGGACACAGCGAGCAATGTGCTGAAAGCCAGAAGGTGAGCCACAAGTGAAACCTCTGCTCACAAAGCACTGCAGTTTTGTTACAAGTTGGGAGTAAATAAAAGATCATAAAAAGCTGTTTCCCGGAGCGCAGAATCGCAGAATCATGGCTCATGTTGGAATGGACCTCAAAGCTCCTCCAGCTCCAACCCCTGCCACGGGCAGGGACACCTTCCATAGAGCAGTTGCTCCAAGCCCCTGTGTCCAACCTGGCCTTGAGCACTGCCAGGGATGGGGCAGCCACAGCTTCTCTGGGCACCCTATCTCCCCAGCTCTGTCCCTGTCCTCACTTTCTTTCCTCAGAGGACATCTATACTTCCCATGAGGAACACAAACCACTGGTGCCCCCAACCCTGCCCTGGCTGTCGGAGCCCTCCTGCCCCAAGGGATGGAGGAGTCCTGTGGCTACCCCACATCTGGTGACACAGTGACCTACCAGCAGCGGTGACCAGCAGGCCGAGAGGACACACATGATCCCCAGGAGCTGGATCAGTGTCTCCATGGCGATCCGTCCCCACTGCTTGCTGGAGCGTGCGGCGGTCGCTTTTGTCCGACAGCGCGACACCAAGGCCTCGATGGTGGCCAGGTTGCAGACCACCGTCACCACGAGGGACAGGAGCCCCAGGATAGCGAAGGTGGAGGCGAAGAAGAGGCTGCCGGTGAGCTGGCTGTCGCCGGTGCTGATGAAGCACCACGTGCCGGGCCACTGCAGCGTGTACTGGCCCAGGCCGGCGATGGGCAGGAGGGCGAAGGCTAGCACGGCCAGCCAGATGCTGAGCAGCACCGCCTTGGTCACCCGCGTCTTCATGTGGCTGGCGTACCAGTGCGGCGCGCGGATGGCCAGGGTCCTCTCCACGGCCATGGCGCTGGCGATTAAGAGCGGGCAGAGGCCGAACACGGTCATGCTGAAGCCGAAGAAGGCGCAGAGGTGGCCCGAGGGGTCGATGGCGTGCCAGGCGCGGTTGGACAGGTACACAGAGATGACGATGGGGCTGGTGAGCAGCTGCCCCAGCAGGTCGGTGAGCGCCAGGGAGCCGATGCACAGCAGGAAGGACCGCTTGCGCCGGCTCTCCTTGGCGCGGTAGCTGCGGGACACCAGCAGCATGGCCAGCGCATTGCCCACGATGCCCGTGATCATCATGGTGAACGGGAACGCCACCGACACTCCGCTGCAGCCCTCCGCCGCTGCCCGCCCGGCGCTGCCCCCGAACTTGTCCCGCAGCGGCCGCTCCTCCCCTCCGCTCCTCCTCCTCCTCTTCCTCCTCCTTCTCTTCCTCCTCCCGCCGGCAGGGAGAGCCCGTCCGGCCCCGGGGCTGCCCGCGCAGCCGGGTCCTTGTGTGCCCCCAAAAGTGCCTTTTCTGACTATAAAAACCTCAGTTCTCAAACCTGAAACTGGGTCTTCATCCCCCCAAAAAGTACCTTTTCCCACTAGAAAAGCCTCAGTTCTCAAACCCGAAACCGGGTCCTTGTGTTCCCCCAGCAGTGCCTTTTCCCACTAGAAAAGCCTCAGTTCTCAAACCCGAAACCAGGTCCTTGTGTCCCCCCAAAAGTGCCTTTTCCCACTAGAAAAGCTTCATTTCTCAAACCTGAAACTGGGTCTTCATCCCCCTAAAAAAGTGCCTTTTCCCAATCAGGTCTCAAACCAGAAACCAGGTCCTTGTCCCCCCCAAATGTGCCTTTCCCCACTATAAAAGCCTCAGTTCTCAAACCCCAACCACAAACCACCCCCAAACCCCTCTATCCCCGCACCCCAGCACTGGGGGAAGGGCCACTTGTGTTTTCTTGCCCAGATGCAGCCACAATCACTCCCAATACCCCCCGAAATCAGATAAATAACAGTGCAGTATCTAAATGAAGTTACAGTGATGTGACCACAGTTCACCAAACGTGGGGGCCCTGCCAGGCCAGCACTGTGGGGCCATTCTCTCCGGGGCAGATAAAGCACACAATGAGGTTTTGTCCAACCCCACAACCCAATTCAGAAGGGCAGATTCTCTTAGATATATAAATATATTTTCCCAGCTCTCACAGCTGTGCAGTGACCAATTCTTCTCAAGGGAGGGGAGAGGGACCGAGGTTTGGGGACAGTAATAGGTCCATTATGTCGGGCATGGAGAGAAAGAGCTCAACAGCCCTTTTTTCTTCTCTTTCTCCCCATCTCTTTCCATTAAGACAATTGTTATTCTCTGTTCCCCCACGCTCCTTGTTCCTGGGCACACAAACCCACCTCCCCCAGCTCTGCAGACAAGCTCTGTGGGAAGGAAGTCGATTTGTTCTTGCTGGCCCCAAATCCAGTCCATACCAAGCCAGGCTTTAGGCTTGGGAGCAGATGAGAGCCCAGAACTAAATGCTTCTGCTATAGTCCAAGCCCTGACCCTTGGTTCGCCATCCTCCCAACACCGCGTTATCCCTGCTCAGCAGGAGCATCCTGGGTGAAGAGGTTGAGAACAGAGATCCCAGCGACACAAAGCCCCCGACACACATATTACACCTGAGAATGCAACAGAAGAGGTTCGCAGGGGATCCTCCCCCTTTACTCCACTCTGGGAACACCCCCCCTGCATCCCGCACCAGCTCTGGGGCAGCAGCACAGAGGGACGTGGAGCTGCTGGAGTGAGGCCAGAGGAGGGCATGGAGATGCTGAGGGCTGAAGCAGCTCTGCTCTGGAGCCAGGCTGAGAGAGCGGGGCTGGGACAATCTGGACAGAAGGCTCCTGAAGGGGAGACCTCAGAGCAGCTCCTAAAGGGGCTGCAGGAAACCTGGAGAGGGGCACCTCAGTTCCAACCCCCCCTTATCATTGACCTGAGCTGCTCTGAGCCATCTCCCCACGCACAGAGGAGGAGCAGAGCTCTGAGCAGGGAGAGGCTGTGGACACAGAAGAGACCCAGGAAGCAGCAGCACCGACACTTACTTGGCACAGCCGTGCACTCCCCATCGTGGCTCCTCTTTGGGGACGCTCCAGGGCGCTCGTACTTGCAGGAGAAAGCAGAAAGAGGTTCATGCCACAGCCTGGCTCCAGCTTGGATGGGAGGAAGCTCTGCTTCACCCTGGGAGGGTGCTGAGCATGGCACAGGGTGCCCAGGGGAGCTGTGGCTGCCCCATCCCTGCAGTGCTCAGTCCAGGTTGGACACAGGGGATGGAGCACTGCTCCAGTGGAAGGGGTCCCTGCCCATGGCAGGGGTTGGAGCTGGATGGGCTTTAAGGTCCCTTCCAACCCAAACCGCTCTGTGTGTCTGTGATTCTCTGCAGGACTTGAGCACACAGCTCAGTGCATGCAGAAAAGGTCCTCCCGCACTTGCTCCTGCCCAGGTCCTGCTTACACAACCTCCTCTCTCCTCCCTGCTGGGTTACTGCAGTGTTACCCACCCATAAGCACTGCTGTTGTGGCACCGGGCCTCCAGTGCATCTCCTCCACATCTGCCAGAGGCAGCTGATAAATCACAGCAGCAGCAGGCGGGAGCTGAAGCTTCGGCTGCTCAAGCACAATAAACCAACAAGGGAAGGCCAAGGCTATTCTGGGTCACTTCACAGTGCTCAGCAGAGGCAGCGAAAGGACCTGTGAACAGGCCAAGCTGGCACAAGGACAACTTCCTCCCTGTTATGGACCCGAAAGCTGGGGCCAAAGATGATCAAAGGATTTGAAAGGCGAATAACCCTGGGAGTGATCTGCTTCCGATGTGGAACCGTCTGAACTGATCGTCTCAGTCTCTGCTTGGGATTCCCAACATCCAAGGGGTAAATTTAATGTGATGTGGTCTCAAATTATATAGCTGGTTTCATAATCCTGTGTTATCTAATCTGTTGGGTGAATTGGGGCTGTTCAGCCTGGAGAAGAGAAGGCTGCGTGGAGACCTCAGAGCAGCTTTCAGTGTCTGAAGGGGGGCTATAGGGATGCTGGGGAGGGACTCTTCATTAGGGACTGCAGTGATAGGACACGGGGTAATGGGTTCAAACTGAAACAGGGGAAGTTTAGATTGGATATGAGGAAGAAGTTCTTTGCTGTGAGGGTGCTGAGGCACTGGAATGGGCTGCCCAGGGAAGCTGTGAATGCTCCATCCCTGGTGGTGTTCAAGGCCGGGTTGGACAGAGCCTTGGGTGCTATGGTTTAGTGTGAGGTGTCTCTGCCCATGGCAGGGGGTTGGAACTGGATGAGCTTCAGGTCCTTTCCAACCCAAACCATTCTATGATTCTATGAATTCACCCTCCCCACAACACGGCATGGACCAGGCAGACCTCCCCATCACTCACTCCACTAAGGAGACATGAAAACCCCTTTGAGATCCCCACTAACGAGTCAAACCCTGGCAAAGTTGCTGTAAACCATGGTCCTGAGAAACACCCTGAGAACAGAGCAGGGGGAGCAGGGCAAACACAGCTCTCATCTCCAGTGTCCGTGCTACAAAGTGAGCTGAGGAGCAGGAAGGCCAACAGCCCAGAAATGATCTTTGGGCTAACACAGTGCCTTTGGGCAACAGCATTAAGGTGTTTGTAGCCAAAACACAGCCATAGTATCCCAGGCTCAACACTGTTCCACCTGCACGGTACCATTAGCACAGTCCTATGTACTAAGTTACTATATAGGTAAGATCCATCAGTAAGTAATAAATCCCACTGCCACTTTGCATGGGGAAGGCAGAGGTCGGGGTGGCCTCTTTCATCCCAACCAAAGCAAGCAGGGTGTGAAACACAAGCTGTGGCTCCTAACTTGATATCGGAAGGGGGCTACAAGGATGCTGGAGAGGGCCTCTGCATCAGGGACTGCAGGGATGGGACAAGGGGTGATGGGTTCAACCTGAAACAGGGGAGGTGCAGGCTGGAGATAAGGAAGAAGTTCTGCACCCAACATCACCCCTTCCCAAAAGGGGAAAGAGCTGCTCCCTGACTGCGGTGAGCTCAGAAACCAGCACTCCAGAGCTGCGCAGTAATGTGTATACAATATTAGTGATACACAGAGGGATCTGAACCCAGAAAAGTTGGTACCTCTCTTTGATCTCCTTTTGCTGCACAGAAGGCAACGGATGGAAATCCGGCCCCCATCGCCCTGTGCCATTTGCTTTCCTTTCTGCCATCCCTGCTGCTGTCCCTCCCTACCACTCCACATCCTCCCCATTTCCCACATCTCTTCCCCTTGGATAGAATCATCCAAGAATGATCCTGAACCCAGGACAATCACGGAATAGAACCATGGAATGGTTTGGGTTGGAAAGGTGCTGAAGATCATCCAGTCCCAACCCCCTGCCATGGGCAGGGACACCTTCCACTGGAGCCGGGTGCTCCAAGCCCCTGTGTCCAACCTGGATTGAGCACTGCAGGGATGGGGCAGCCACAGCTTCTCTGGGCCTCACCATCCTCTTCCTCATCTCCAACCTGAACTTCCCCTGATTCAGTTTGAACCCATCACTCCTTGTGCTGTCACTGCAGCCTCTGATGCACAGTCCCTCTCCAGCATCCTCATAGCCCCCTTCAGACACTGGAAGCTGCTCTGAGGTCCCCACGCAGCCTTCTCTTCTCCAGCCCAATGTTCTCAGCCTGGCTCCATACAGGAGCTGCTCCAGTCCCTGAGCATCCTCTGGATACACACAAACACCCTCATTTCCTCTCTGCCAACCCCCCTGTCCCCATCCCCTGTGCTGGGGCAGGAATGTGAGCCAGGGAAGGGCTGAAGGGCCATTACTCACCGGAGGTGCGGCTGTTGCTCCCTCCAGCACTGGATTTCAAAGTCCAGTTTCAAACAACCACAAAAAGAACTCATCCAGCAGCTGCTGTCCCTCACCCCATCCCTCCCCACACCCCAACCCGCACCCAGGCTGCTCAGGCACAGCAGCCTTTTTCTTCTCTCTTCCCTCCACAGCACCAAGCGTGGATCCATCCCTGTGCCATGGAACCATCTCATATGAGGTTCACCTGAGCAGGGCACCGAGGTCAAGAGGTGTCAGATGGCTCTTTCTTCCCTGTGAGGGTGCTGAGGCGCTGGCACAGAGAAGCTGTGGCTGCCCCATCCCTGCAGTGCTCAATCCAGGTTGGACACAGGGGCTCGGAGCACTCTGCTCCAGTGGAAGGGGTCCCTGCCCGTGGCAGGGGTTGGAGCTGGAGATGATTTATGGGCCCTTCATCCCAGACCATTCCATGATTCTATGGAAAAGCAGAGAAACCATAACACCAATCTACTGTCAGCTCTTGAAGGCGGCAGAAAGAAGGTACTCTGGGGGTAACTATTAGTAGTTGCTGCCTACAGCACAGACCTTTGCTCTTCACAGATGCCAGGAGGGCTGAAAGAGCTTCATTCCAGCAGGTCCCTCCCTCCTCTCCCACCGTTCCCTTCCGGAGTTACCATCGGTGACGGTCACTCTGGTATGTTATACACTGCAGCGAGGGGCTTTGGAATTCCCTTAGAGTTAATGCAAGGGGAAAAGCTAGCAGCCACTCTGTGACACCATCCTAGCTTCCTGACCAGAGTGATTGCAGAAGTGACAGGGTCAACAACCCATCTGCTATAGGAGCTGCCAAGGCTTCCACACACATTGCACTGTACTCTACATGGGTTACTGGGGGTTTTGGGTGAGAAAGGGTCTGCTGTGCAAAGGCTTTGTTTGGGGATGGGTCCATGCAGCTTTGTCCATGCTCTACACAGTGTCTGACAGGGATTCGTGCAGCTCAGCCTGTACAGAACTTGCATTCCCCATGGAGGAGGCCATAGAAAATCCTCTCCTTGACCCCACCTGACTTCCCCTGGGGAGAGCAGTTGCTCCTATCCGGTGTGACAACGCTGCTTGGAGCCAGGCAGTGAACCCAGCAGGACCACAGGAAGACCAAAACCTCCACGAGAAGATTATGGCTTCACTGAGTAACTCCATAGGAATGCAGACAATGACAGGAGGCAGCAAGCTGGCAAAGAATCATGCAATGGTTTGGGTGGGAAGGGACCTTAAAATCATTCAGAGCAAACCTTCTACTGGAGCAGGGTGCTCCAAGCCCCTGTGTCCAACCTGGCCTTGAACACTGCAGGGATGGAGCAGCCACAGCTTCTCTGGGCACCCTGTGCCAGTGCCTCAGCCCCCTCCCAGGGAAGAGCTTCTTCCTTATATCCAACCTGCACTTCCCCCGTTACAGTCTGAACCCATCACCCCTTTTCCTATCGCTGCAGTTCCTGATGCAGAGTCCCTCTCCAACATCCCTGCAGCCCCCTTCAGACACTGGAAGCTGCTTTGAGGTCTCCATGCACTTCTCTTCTCCAGGCGAAATGGAGAGTGATGGAAGCCTCAGTGCTGCTCTGCTTCTTGTTACCATGCTCTACCAAAGCCCCTCTGTTGGAGCTCAGCACCTTCCTCCTGTTCTTGTAACTGGGCTTTGTCTGAGGACACAGAGGCAGAGGGAAGCACAACGAGGCTGGTGAGAGGTAACATTAGAGCAGTAAAACAAGTGTCATTCGCTCCGGGGTCATTGGCCTAATTGGCTTCAGCATCACCAACACTGTCATCATGGATGTGGGAGCACACTTGGACTGCTCCACTGCTTCACCAGGACAACCTGAACATGGAGATGATCTCTCCCCCTGCACAGCCTCAGGAGGGCACTCAGAGGGGCTTTGTTCTCCCTCTGTTCCAAGGTGCCCCCCCATTCCACCAGCACTTCCCTGCCCACACGCTGGATGAAGGACTGATGGATGCTGTCAACTCTCCGTAATTCCCAACTCTTCCAACTCCTTTTCTCTTGAATTCCTTGTGTAAGTGGATAGAGGGAGCCTAAACACAGCCCAGCTGAAGAGCCAGGGCTCACACAAGCCCAGCCACTTCAGACCTTTCTTGATACCTTAAAAACCCTTTGTCCTTACCCTGCATCCTCCTACGGCCTCACACAGCAAACATCCTTCCCTCCAGTGCTCCCCGAGGCATCCAGAACAGCAACGTGTGAAACCATGGTAGGCTTCATTCTCCGCGCCACATCCCTGTGGGTCTCTTCCCCAAGCTGCCCCAAAGCTTTCACCTTTGTGCTACAGCATCTCCTCACCCCAAACACCACTGTGATTCCTCCCTTAGAACCAAGCGTGGTTGTTCTGGGGGCCACCAGACGTGCACAACTCAGGAGGCTCAGCATGGGAGCGGTGCAGGCTCCTGAACACAACGCTGTTTGCTTGGGCTGCCTCTCAACTCGGGATCCAGGGAATTCCTGGTGGTTTCCAGGCAAACCGGGACTCCTGGGGGGTCCTCCTGGGAGCATTCTCAGCCTGGAGGGTGCAACACAGTGCTCAGTGAAGAGCTTCTGCTCTGAGGAGCTGTGTTTGTAACCAAAATGCAGTGAAAAAACAAAGAGAGGGACCCCTCGGTAGCACCCACCAGGAGTTGGGGGGAAAGATGTCTCAAGTCATAGAATCATAGAATGGTTTGGGTTGGAAAGGACAATCATCCAGTTCCAACCCCTGCCATGGGCAGGGACACCTCACACTAAACCATATCACCCACGGCTCTGTCCAACCCGGCCTTGAACGCCACCAGGGATGGAGCATTCACAGCTTCCCTGGGCAGCCCATTCCAGTGCCTCAGCACCCTCACAGTAAAGAACTTCTTCCTCATATCCAATCCAAACTTCCCCTGTTTCAGTT
>JAOEHY010007236.1:0-16201 GCA_025447955.1 Psilopsiagon aurifrons | reverse complement strand
TCAGAGCTTAAATCCCTTGAAAATAAAAGCTACAAAGATGATGATATTTGATATGATAATCCTAATGTTAAGTGGCAGAGGCAGCCACAGCCTTCTTGATGACAATCAACAACCTCAAACCGAGATGAAGATCAGGTTAAGCTGTACAACAGGTAGATGATTGTCTTGTGCAATTTTGTTGAGGACCACAAACAACAGGAGGAATCCAAAGAGGGGTGGATGTGTGCATCTCCTACTGCAGAAGCTGATGGAGCTGCTTTATTGTGGTTGGATCCAGGACCTCTCGTCAGCTATCATAAATTCGAGGTCAAAGATCAGTACATACTCAGATGCTATCAAGCCAGCATGATGAAGGCAATCCAACACCTATAGCCAGAATCCTGCCAAGGTTTATATAGCTAGCATCATCCCTCTTTGTCTTTGACTTTCCAAGTGAATAATCAATAACTTTTTATAGCTGAAGGCAGCCTTGAAATTCATGGCTAGACCCAGAGGACAACACTTTACCCTTTTCCCACCATGCCTGTTAGTTACACATGCAAATCAATTGCCAGCTTGAGATGATGGGATTTATTGTTGTAGAAGCATGAGGGAAGAAGGTTCAACTACAGTTGACAGAAGGCCACACAGGAGGATTTTATCAACTGGAAAACAGGATCATGGATGGAGGAGTCATACCCCTAAGTCTGGCTCCCACAGAGGTGCCTTCTGAGCCTAAAATAGCTTTCTGTGTGCTGTCCTTACACGTTACTTCACTACAGAAGTGACCTGTGGGTTGTGTTCCTGCTGGTACTGCAGTTCCTTGCACGTAGCACTAAGACTTGTGTTTGGCAGTGAAGGGAGGAGAGAGGCATACAAAACCCTAGGAAAACCTTTGCTACATGTTTACTTATCTATTCTATGTATTATTTCCCTGTGGATTGTGAGAGCCCCCTGGAGAGTCCTTCGTGTAGGCTCCAATGGGGGGAATCCTGAGAAGGCAGTGGAGGACTGGAAGTATCTTGTACCAAGACTAGTAATTGCTACAACGAACAATACCATGGGTGAACTCAAGATTTATCCCATGTTTCCATCAGCCAACTCAAGTTAACTAGCTCCAGCATGCCAAAGAAAAGGGATTTTTGGCACAAGCAGAGTTTTAACTAGAGGCCATATTCAGGTGGCACAAGTTGACTTGCATGTTGAAAGGGATGTGTGGTTAGCTTGGATGCACATCAACCCCAGCAAGATGTGGGGTGCTTGTTTCTGTGGGTGGCAATTGACGCAAAAGCTGGCACAGATGTCTGGAGTTACTGGGCATATCTCAGTGAAAGGGGCTGAGACACAGCTGCTCTAAACAGGATGGAGGTAGACTGAGCAGTGATGGGTATGGCTGGATGGGGCTGTGAGCAACCTGCTCTAGTGGAAGATGTCCCTGCCTGTGGCAGAGATTTGGAGCTGGATGAGCTTAAGGTCCCTTCCAACCCAAATCATTCTATGATTCTATGGGATATGGCAAAACTCTGTCTACTTTGACGTTCACCTTCTTACACATCAAACAATGAGGCAGTGAAGGAAAACTGTGCTTGGAATAAATATACCACTGATCCTAGGAGGGCTTCAAAGAAGCCTGAGAGATGGGTGTCTGGATCCTATAAATAAATCAGACTTGAACACCTAGCTGCCCCTAAGATACCTTTTGAAAGTACAAGCCAAAAGCCAGGACCCCCTTGAAGAAACTGGGAGGAGGATTAGAGGGGGAAGCTGGAGGAAGAGAGCTGTGGGAAGAAGGACTCTTTCCTTTGAAAGCAAAAAGCATCTGCCAGCACTTTAATACCGGCTGATGGGTTCTCCTGGGCTGTGAGGGAGCTGTTGCTGGTGTGCAGAGCTGGTGTGTACAGACAAACAGTGCTTTCAAATATTTTTTAAAGAGCCCTGAAGAGAAATGTGATTTTTTTTCAGTGAAACTCCTGAGAGTTTTTAAGCATGGATTTGTTTGGGTAAATTGTGAGTGAGTGCCCTCCCGTGAGCACATGGGAATGGCTGTTTAATTGGCCTACACCTGGTGTTGATTATGATGCTGCTTTTGCTTTTTGCTTTCCTAATTCCCTTCACTGTATCTCATTTTGAGCAGCTTCCCTGCTGCACCTCGCTGCTTGGGCTTGGCACACCCGGAGTAAAGCATAAAGAGTGCTGAGAAAATGATGCAAAACTCTTGCCACCTTCATGTAGTTCAGTGTTAAGCCAAGGTACAAGTTGGGAAGCTCTAGATTTGGTTGTGAGAGGGGCAGAGTTTGTTATATCTAAAGACATATTGTTGAGGCAGGACTTCCCCTCCACTCACTATTAGGTTCTCAGTCATATTTAAGTGAAAACAAACCATGTCCCTCATTGCTGCCTTAACTGGCAGGCAAATGCCTGGCACAGCTTGCTGTGCACATACATAAAGACTGAACTTTGCTGCATTATAGCCCTGTCCAAACAACTAATTAATTGCCTTGCAGGCGACTAATTGGGCCTTGATGTGCCTCAGTCAAAATAGGTGAGTCCCAAGCCATGGTCTGAACCAGTTGTTTTGATGTGAAAGCAAAGGGTGCTTTTCTTAGTAGTATTCTTTTGGTCAGCTGTCTGAGTGCTCACCCAAGAATCGAAGTCCATCTAGTGTCTAAAATAAGAAGATCAAGTTCTGGAATCATATTTATCTGACTCCCAGCTGCCACTGTATCAGCAGAGGCAAAAAGAATACTTACACTTGCCATTGCCTGGGTGTGGATGGAAAAGGGGGTAAGAAATACTAGCAGATTCTTCAGACATTGTAATTTCATTTTTGCCAGGACTGTAAAGCAGAAATAATTTGGCTTTGAATTTGAATAGAAACTGAAAAGCAGGAGAATTTGGGAAGGGGTGGTACTCATGCAAGGCATTAGCTGCTAAATTATAGGCTTGCTATGAAAAGCAGTTGTGTGTCTGTAGAAGTGTACTGAGAGAGCTTAGAGCCGGGAGGGGATGCGGGCAGGGAAAGACATTTGATTTAATACGCAGCTTTTGCTTAGTCCATTGGAGACCACTTCTGGTGCAAGAAAATAAGAACATTTCAAGGGCTGGATTCTGCATAATATTTCAGGATTAAGCAAACAAGGCAACAAAAGCCCCCAACCCAAGCCCAGCGCTCTGAGTACCCTTCTCATGGGCTGCTTTGTTATTTTCAAATCTGAAGCCTTCCTTTTCACACAGCTCCAATCTTGATTAAAAGGATGAAACATCTGGAAGTGTGTGTGTGTGCGTGTGTGTGTGCTTTATAGAGATCCTCTGCACCAAGCCTATGTCCCCTCTGTGCTCATTAATCGGCTGCAGATTCTAAATGAGGGTTGTGACTGGAGCTAAGATATAGGGAAGAATCCACCTGGTGAGCAAGGCTTTACTATTTATTTCACTTAAAGCCCTCAAATTTTACTCAGTCATTGAAACACCAAACCCCATTTCTTGGGCTGAAATGATATAAAGAGAAAGAGGAATTAAAGGAAAGAAATAAAAGCAAATGGAGGAAAGCAGGGAAGGGAAGAGGATGGAAGGAAAGAGAAGAAAATGGAAGGATTGCCGCAATCTGCTTTGCTGTTTGTCAGCACATGGAAGAGCATCTCTTACAAGAGTCAAACACAGTCTTATGCCCCTGGTGCCTCTTTAGCATCTCATCATGGGTCATTTATTGCAAGACATAGAATCATATAATCATAGAATGGTTGGTGTTGGAGAGGACCTTAAAATCTCCCAGTTCCAACCCCCTGTCATGGGCAGAGATGGACACTAGACCATGTTGCCCAAGGCTGTCCAACATCATGTAGTGCTCACAGTCAGTCCCCTATCTGTATGCATGGTAGATTTAGCCACCCTAATTCCAAGCCCACAGTTGGGATGCAACCTCTTTAAGTGAAATTTGCTATGGTAGGAGATGGAAATACTGTGGACATGGCAATTTGACGGACCTGTCACCTGCCAGTTCATCAAACAAAGCTACCAATCAAACAGCTCACAGAGCAGCTCTGCCATCCTCTCCTCTCTTTCTTCTCACTCTCCTGATCCCCCTGATCCAGTGCAGATGGAAACTCTGATGCTTATTACTCCAACCATTAACTTTTTTCTTTGTTGTGACTGTTCTCTTTTGCCTTATTCATTTTGTTTAGGTCTGAGAATAAGTTTTGTTCCAGTCTCGTAATAGCCTACAGCCAGGAGCCAGGCAGTTGAGATTTTAGAGAGATAAAAAGACAAAGCAGAAGAAAATACGTGAAGAATTGCAATGACAAGGTTTCTGTTGCTAGCTTGTGATACAGAGAAATGAAGTCCAGGCCAACAGGCCTTGGCAGCTGAGAAAATGCTCATGCTGGCATTGTCTATCTGGCAGACAGGCAGGCTGAGTGGATGGGTTGGTGGGGGAATCGGGCGTAGAAAACACTTGCAGGAGGCTGTACAATACAAGAAAATCTAAACTCTCAAGCAAGCACTCAAGTCAGCCTCCTGTGCTTTATAGCTGTGGGGCTTATGTGCAGCTTTCTCTTCCTCTTTAACCTGGTGAGCCCTACAAACACAAATAGGGAACGTTGTTTTCATCCAGTCTGGAAAATACACCGGGTTTGACTTTGTCAGCTTGCTGGCAGAAAATGCTGATATCCCCATTCCTGTGAATCTGTAGAACCATTAAGCTATGCACAGCCCTCTTCAATGGAGTTGAGACTCCACCATGTTCTCTGGTGTGGATTGTGCTGCTCTGGGGCCAGCTCATAGGAGCGTCTGTGTGTTTTCAGAACTTGTCTTCACACATCTCAGAGAAACGCAATGCTCTGCCAGGCTCCAGCAAACTGAAGGTCAGCAAAGTTCCCCGTGGACAACAGTGATAAAATCCTGCTCTTGCAGACAGGCAGTACCAGGGAAGATTGGGCTGGGGGATTAAAACCTCATTTCTATTCCATCTCTTTTGGCAATCCCATTTCCCAACTCACAAATCGCCTTTGTTTGCTGCTTGTCCCTGGCATGTGGCGTTATCCATACACAGATACCAGCAGCATATTGGCAGCCTCTGTCCTTCTCCCACATTTAGCCCTTTTAGACATGCAGAAGAAACAGCTGGATCAGAGCTCATTTTAGGTGCACTTAAGCCTAGGGCTGGTCAAAGGAGGCCAATCAATACAATATTGCATTCAGATATATAAAACCTCCATCATAGTAACAGCAGTTTCTCCTCCTGCTGTATGGCCTAGAGGTGGAAATACTGCCTGTGAGTAGGAATAAAGCTTTTTCTCCCCCTCTGGAATTAGTATTTTTCATGGTGGTGGTCAGACAGGAAGATCAAAACCAGGCTTGTTGATGCAGATGAGAAATTAAACTGATTTTAAGCTGACGCACAACCATTTGTCTCCTAGGAACTTGTCTAATAAATCTCTTATGCTAGATCTGAACCTGTGGTCAAGTCAAAGGAGCCTCAACCCATTATCAAACCACTGAGCTCACAGCTCTTGATATGCAATAAATCCCCCAATGGCAATTAGCCTCAACCTCACTGTATTTCTCCTGTCCACAGGAACTAACCACATCTCTGTATCCCCTCAGTTGCATGTAGCATATTTTGGGCACCAGGAACTATTTCTGAAGAGCAGTGATTGAGCATGGCTGTAATAAACACACTGCCACGTTGATGGTTTATTGAAGTCCCACCAGCACCCAATTATGTAAATCCGATTATCTGTTGAGGAGGCTTTCCTGAAACAGCTTGGAGTTGTAACACTTTATTTTTTGTAGGAATGGGAAAATATAGTTGAAAAGTGCCTTTTGAGTCTTAAGCATTAGGCTCCCAGTGCTGAATATGGCCGTCTCACTTGCATGTGGCTCTGGAAGGTGGGTTTATATTCTTCAATGATAATACCTTTATCTCTTTGCCTTCACACCCAGGCTGAGGCTGGTGGGGAGCTGTTGGTTCATCCCTTTTCAGTATGACACATCTGAATGAGTGCAGGTGGGAGTAACAGACTCACTGCTGACAACAGACCTCAGCAGTGGTTCTGGGATGGTCCTTTGGCATGGATACCTTGCTCTGCTGCTGTCACAAGTGTTTTGCAATACTGACAATGTATTGCCACAGGTAAACTTATGGGGACCTTAAGTCATGCTGCTGGCTCATAGTGACAGCTAGATGTGCTGAGCTGTTTAATATGAAGCAAAGCAGTGAAGTGAAAGAGTACAGAGATGGTTTTAATTCTTTAATAATAATAGCAATAATGATAATAGTAATAACAGCAACAATAATATCTTTATGAGAAAATTACAGCTATGCTGCTGCAAAGTTTCTAGCCTCACCACATGTCATAGGGCTGAGGTGTGGAGCTGAGGAATGGACTTCTTCATGAGCACCTAAAGGAACAAGGCATCCACATGTCCTTGAAAGCAAGTGTGATCTTGACCCCATACCTAACTGAAAGGCAGATGGAAGTGTGAGTGCACTTCCCCATGTTTCAGCTGCAGATATACAAAGCAGATCTCAGCCAAGCTCCTCTATTTGCTTTTTTGTGTTATTTCTCAAGCAGGACATTTTGTCCAGACTTTGGGAGAGGCAGAATTTGACTAGAGGATATGGCACTTAAGGGAGTAACAGCCTGAGCTTTGAGATTGAGGTGCTTTCCTGGAGGTGGTACATCCCAAACACAGATATCATCAAACCACAAGGATAAAGCTGCTGTCTCTGAGCCCTGCTGGAGACAGGACAGAGCCAGGAGGCATCCCAGGCCATGCATACAGACACCCTGGAGGCTCTTTTTTGTGGAATGATAGCAATAGGCTACACTGGATCAACTGTATGCTAGGATTTCAGGAGCTTCCACTCTCAGGAGGCTGCCTTGCTGAGGTGCAGTCGGGTGTGCACATGAGATAAGGCTTGCGGCCAATTTTACATATGAGTATTTGATTTTATTTGACTTCTCTACAGCAGAGGGAAGGTGTTAGACATCCTCACCGCTCCTGCTGGCTGTTCCTGTAGAAATCTGTCAGCCGTACTGACAGCAGGGGACATGCCAACTTTCAGCACCCCTGTGAGCTGACTGACACGTTCTGGAGGCCCTGGTGTTCCTAGCGGAAGGCACACTGGTCAGGTTGGCTCAGCTGAGGTGGGTTCATCTTGCTGCCATTCAGGGCTGCACTGAGCCAAAATCACTGCTATTATGGTAACACTGGGAATGCGGCATGCAGCCCTCTCCCACATCCTCCCCTCGGTTCCCCCTTCTGGTTGGATTTACATCCCGTGTGAGCAGGGAAGAACGAAAGGAATTATTGTTTGTGAGCATTGAAAGCAGATGTTTCAGCCAAAAAGAGGAAAAAAAAGGATCAATTAACATGTAGCAAAGTGGCAAAGATAGCAGAGAGAGGAAACCTTGAGTAACTGTGCTTGTTCCAGAATGGCTGTGCACCTACCCCAGCCTGCTTCATGCACCACGGTGATGTACTCTCCAGTCCTGCATAATTAGAGGCTCTGCTATTTCCTCTTCCTTCCTCCCCTGGTTCCAGAGCTCCACAGGAATGGAAGGAAGAATGGCACATTTCAAAATGCCAACAGACCAGGAAAGAAAGATGCATTTGCTGCCAGCAGCCCCATCTCATCAATTTAATCAGGAGTACAGCCACTGAGGTCTGGTGATGGGAAAGGGAGGAAGGCTAACCATGAGACACCCATCAGGCACCCTGGATGAGCAGACAGCGTGTCCCGCTCCTGCCCAGGTCAGAAAGGGATTTCCTGGTGATGCTGCTGACAGCAGGAGCTGGATTTGCCTTCTTCATCTCTCCTGTGATAAATCTTTCAGGCTCCCTGAAAGAATCCCACTCCCCTTCTTGTGCCTGCTCAGAGGTGAGATCTGCTGCTGCCTGCTCACTGTGCTCATCCCCTTTGAACTGTCTCTGGGACTTGAGTTGATCCAGATATTTCGGGATCTTTTAAAGGAAAATAACCAACCCAGCCTTTTTGTTAGGGAGAAAAGGAGCGTATTTTTCATTAAAAGCAAGTGTTTTATTAAAATCTTCATTTTCTCCCCAAACCCTTTGCATTGCAAACATCTTCCAAATGTATCCTGACACATTCTGTTTACTAGCACCTGTGTTTGCAATAAATGTTTTCATTAAAATACTTCACCAGAAGTTCATGAGGGAAAAAAAAAACCCACAAAAGAGAAACGAGAAGAAGAAATGAGTCTATTTTTAACCTTTCAGCATGAAAACAGTTTTGAATTGCTGTGTGAAATTAATTGCAGGATTTTTAATCAGCTTTAACCAGGTGGAGGAGAAAAGAGAAACAACTGAGGGGCACCAGAAAATGGCAACGAGACAATTGTCATCCTGGATCAGACTATGACTATGGCTCTCAGATGATGACTGTGTCTCTCACTCTATGGCTATGGCTAATGCCAGATGTTTCTAAAGCATATATAAGCACAGCACAACACAGATGTAGGATAATCCATCTCCCCCTCCCTCCCGCTTATTCTCTGTTTTCTAAGGGAAACTTGTGAAGTCTCCTCCAAGGGTCTGTAGCATTGGCTGCTCTAATTCTGGGCATTCTCCTTTTCCAAGTAAATGGCCAGACCCCAGGCAATCCTTTAAAACTCTTATTCTCATAGGTTTTCTTTGGCAATGAAAGAAACTGTGAAGAAATAGTTCCTTCTATCAGTTTTGAATTTGCTGCTTCTCAATGTCCCATCAACTGTCTCTTTGTTCTCCTGTCAGGAGACAGGGAGAGCAGAGCTCCCAGCCCACCCTCTCCAGCCTCTTTGTCATTTCATACAATATTTCCATATTCCTTTTGTATTTGTCCCTGTACTGAACTGAGGATTTTCTTCATGTGGGAATTCCTTCAAGTCTCTTCAATGAACTCTCATCTTGCAGTGTCCTTTCTCAGTTGGGGTACGCAGCACATCACACAGTATTCCAGAGGGTGCATCTCTGGCTCAACTCATGGGTGCAAAAGAGTTTATACATGGATGTCTACTGAAATTCTTCTGCCTCCTGCTTCCAGGGCTTTGACTTTTGGGGTCGTTTGTTTATAACAGTTTTGAATTGAGAACTAAGGTCTCATACAGAATGTTGCATTTTGGCTTGCGGGCCTGCTCAGTAAAGCAAAGCAGAGCCAATGACTTTGCCATGCAGCCCCATCTCTGATCCCTTGCTGGCTGTAATAACCTGAATGCTCACAGGTCTTCCTCCATGTGTGTACCAGAGCCTCTTTAAATCAGAGAGGAGAGGGCTTTCCTCCTTGACCACTGTTGGTAGGAATTGTCACAAGTGATGTGATTGTAGGCAATGATGCAGTTTGACGTTCATAGCCTTCAGGTTGAAACCCAAGGAAAGATTTTCTGATCCTGTGTGAGACAGACCAGATAAACACCATGAAGGGTCCATAAGGCTTTTGAGTGACAGATGAACATCTTGGTCCAGTTTCTGCTGAACAAACATAGAATAGCCTCGCAGCAGTGCTTTCACTAAGAAGAAGGGTCCATCTCTGTGCTTGTTTATCCTACCAACACTCTCCAGGCTGCTGAAAGCTAGATGTAAGCGCAGAAGTAGAAGAAATGAAGAAGATCAAGATATGTGGAACAAATTAATGACAGTTCTGAAAAAGAAAGAGCTTTAAGAGTGCAGTAAATATTGGGGTGTGCGTGGAGGGAATTGTAACAGAGATAAAGCAGGCTCTTTAGTGCACTAGAAAAGGAATAAAATCAATGATGGCTGAGTTACAAATAACACAGCCAAGCTACTGAACTCCTCTTTTCAAACTAACCCTTGACAAAAAAGCACAAAAAAGCTGGGACAAACAATTAGGCAGCAATGGAGACCTTGTCAATAGAGCTGTTGATAAGGAACAGATAAAACATATACTTCTGTTGAATACAGTAGAATTCCTTTTTACTGATCGCTCCTCCTAGTGATTACCCAGCCCTCTGGGTCTAACCTGCTTTTCAGAAGCCAGCTCCCATTTGTGTTGATATGTTTGCTTCTTGCTTAGACTGCTCAGCAGGGCTTTTGGTCAGGAGGATTAGTCTGAAAAGTTATTTCTCTGATTTTCTTTGATGTTTTCAAAGGTGGAAAAAACACCCTTGTGCTCTGAAGGGGCTATAAATCTCTGTGCCAGTTTAATGAAATGATGGCTTGAGCCAGTTATAATTTCACTCATCTCTTTTGGCACTAAAATGCCAAACAGAGCTCACCTCATTCTCCTTTTAAACATTTCTGGTTTTATACATATGCCTGACTTGGAAAGCTTGTAGTTTTGTGGTTGTTGTGGTAAGGATTCAGTCTTAATAATCATCACCCATTGAAGTCAATGGGAGGGTTTCCGCTGAAAGCAAGAGAGTTTAGCCTCTGCAGAATTACCTTTTGAAATACATATACCAGGGTTCACCCTTTATGGGCTCATAGGAGCAGAGCATCCAGGTGAGCAATAGTATTGTGCCTCAAAGGAAGCTTCTTGGCATTGCAATATCCTATCAGGGTATTTAGGAAGTTTTTTTGTCCAATGGTTTGTAACTGTTTCACTGCTGATTTTAAGTTGTCAAATCACAATTAAGTGCCACAGGTGGTACTGCTCTTAAGAAGGAGAAAATAAGAGAAACTGGTGATTACTTCTGAGCCTGTCTAATTTCTGTTCCTGTGGATGGGTAGAGAAACTAAGTCTTGTCTATCCCTTGACTTCATACATGATTGTCGGCAAATGATATTTAGGTGTTCAAAGCAGCACTTGATTACTCAGTAGGAGAATCCACATCTGTGCGAGGTCACGGGTAAGATCATTTGGAAGATGACCATAGGAGCAGACAGCATTCATTTAGGTTTCTGTGAGACATGTGGGATGCATCATTCTCCAAAGCAGGATGGGTATTGACAGAGATGGAAAATTGCCAGCCAGACAACAAAGGCAAGGTAAGAATTCAGTGGCACAGTAAGCAGGGTTGCAAACAGTGTCCAGCAGAATGCTTAAAAGGATCAATAGTAGCACCATTTTTACTCCACATCAATCTTAATGACTAGGAGGTGGTATAAATAAAGTGTTAATCCTGGTTGCAGGATTATACTCCAGGGGAGTGATTGCAAACACTGGAGACAATGAAATACTCAAATGTGCTGAAGTGGTCAGAGGTATGGGTTAATGAAAAGCTGAAACTCAGATCTCTGTAGACTGTTTTTCTTTCACTTATGCTGGTGTGAATCACTGGAGAAGTGAGTTGAGTTGTGCTCTGTAAAAATAACAGGTTTACCACAGACCTCCTGCATAAACTCATTAAATTCAACATGATCATTAAGTTAATTATCATTAATTTCTGGACTGGGTTTCAATGAATGAAGAATGAAGACAGAGTGCTGTGTCTAGCAAGAAGTAATCTGAAACAGAGGAAGAAGACAAGGTTCAGGCTTTTGCCTGTTCTATTTCTGCTATAGGATTGTACTTGAATGAAGGTGAGCATAGGCAGTGAGCTATGGGTCAGTTTTGAACAATGAATCATAAGCAAGGATGCAAAAAGGAGCATCTAGTCCTTCCTTCTTCCTTTACAGTGGATGTAGACCATACTCAAACCTGATTTCCACTTATAAAAATATTTCTTTAAATTGTTATTGAATATTTCATCATTTATTAACAGCAGAAAAAATCAACACAAAATCGTGCCTGTGACTGGTTAGCAATATTTATCTACTTTGTTCCTACCCAGCATATCTGGGACGTATTTCAGTCTTCTTTATAATGGTGATGCTAGAGATATAAACAGCATTAATGGAAAAAAATGCATAATAGCAATACAAAAAGGGCTGATTATTAATAAACCACTGTCAGATTAACTATCAGGAAAGTAAGGCCTATCTAGTAAGTGCTTGAGAGATAATTCTTCATTCCAAAGTGGTATTTGAGAGTTACGCACTAATAAAAAAACTTACTTTAAACTTTCTGTGAGATTAAAACTGAAGAGGTTTTTTTAAAGGGGTGGTAAAAATTCAGGTTAAAAGTAAGCACTAAATGACAGATAGCGACGTTGAAACCCCGTGATGGGCAAATCACATTTCAAAGAAAGGGTGCTTTTTTTTTCAAGTGGCAAAAGGCATTTGGAATCACAGATTCTTCCTTGTTGGCTAAACACCTATTCACCTGTGTGCCGACAACTATAAGTGCCAGTTATAGTCTACAGCCAAATGAATGGGGTTTTCCTCTGGCTTTTGCAGGACCATGAATTGACTTCAAGGCACAGAAAAATATGGTGTGGTTGCATTTAGATGACCCTGAAGTCTACAGCAACCACTGTCTAGGGAGAACACAAGTCCAAGGAGCTGATGCAGTTACAAATGGTCTCCTGGCCAAGCTGTCTCCTTTCTTCACAAGAATCAACTCAAACCACCTTAGTATGATGTAAGGAAGAGTGTCAGATAGAAGAAACCCTGAGGGGGGATGTTAAAAGCAATGGTTTGTAAGAACGGGGGATAAAACAGAGCCCACACAGTTCAGAATGTGGTGCTCCAAAACAGACTCTTCAAACTCATGTTAATATTATGAAGCATCTATGTGAAGAAATAGCCAATATGCCTCTGAATTCAGTGGTGTATCTACACAGGTAACTGCAGCTCTTCTATACTGGAAAGTTGTAGCTTATACATATGTTGTTCCTCAGTGAAATAACAGACAACTTAGGAAGGAATCTGGACAGTGAAAAATGCAAGGCACATGCTTGTTCTGATCTGCAACTGGAAGTTACAATAATACAAATAATAATAATAATAATAAAGAATAAAGAGAATCATTTGAGAGCCAAAGGCTAGAGACAGTTGAAATACCTGTAATAAATCATTCTGGGCTAAAACTGAACAAAGAGCACCTGGAGATTATTATTGGCAAACACCTTACATGGGAGTATTTTTCCTGTAGGATGGAGGGAAACAGATCTAGTATTTGATATCTGTGGAAGCAGAGGATGTAAACCTGGAGGCAGTTGCCCTCCTATGGCAAGAGGATGACCAGAGGATTACTGATAAAGGATAAAAGAGGAGGAAACTTGCCTTTTTCAATTCCATCCTGTAAGACTGTTGCAAAATTCACTTGGTACCAGCAGTAAAGCTGCTGGGGAACTTTCACACAAAAGCTGTCAGTGCTCCTGACCAGTTTCTGCTTCTCAGAGTTTGCAGGGTAAAAAATAACCCCAGATCAAGGATCTCTCTTCCTACCACCATTAAAATGAAGCACCAAAATCCTACAGCATTTAAAAGCTCTAAATGTGATTGATCTTCTGAACTTGAAGAAGTATATACTTGTTAAAGGTACTTATTTAGTTGTCTTTTTCCTGGAGACATCCCTGGCTGATAAACAACCTCAGAAAGCCCATTTTAGCTTTAAGAAAGGTTTTTATTATAGATGAACATGACCCACTCTTTGACAATTTCATGCTAAATGCGACCATTTGAGCCTGGTATATCTGAAAAGTCAATTGTGAGGCTTTGTTGCAACTCGTACCTGTCTGAAGAGAGCAGCATGGGTTCTGAAGGTAACAGACAGTTGGGTAGACGCTCTAAACTGAGCTTCAGCTCGGTACCTAACACCAGCCATCCAGCTTACTTTGCTCACAGGCACAGCCTTTGTGTTTGCAAAAGGTCTTGCAGAGGTGCCATTATCTACCTGAGCTCAGAGTAATAGTTAGGATGCTGATGGGGTTGATAGTGTTTGTCCCTAGACACTGCAGTATATTTCTGACACTCGTGTTTTGCTACCCAAGGTACTCACTGTTTTCAGGCACAGTCCCAGAGGATTTAATAACAATAGACTGAAAGAGATGGAGTTTGAGGGAAAATAAAACAGCTGGTAGGTAGAAAGATGATGGCAGTGGAGAGAAGAGTCTGTTTCAACTAGTATTCCGTATTTCTTGTTGCTGGAGTTCCAGCAAGAAGGTATTAATAATAAATCAAAAGAATTGTGAAGGTTATCAACACTGACCCTTTCCCTCTTTCAAGTAGATCTCAAGTTCTTTTTATTGATTATACACAAACTTTAACACATAAAACCAGTTCTGTGCTGCCTTTAAAGGAAGACTGTAGCTTGAGCAACCCAAGCCAGAAACTGCTCATTTCTGGGCCAAGTGGCATCACAAATTGATGGTTTTCACTTTGCTGGTTGACCACTGGGCTTTTGATAGAATCTTAAATGTTCACAGCATTTTACCTTGCAACATGAGACCATCATCTTTTGTGTCTGTCTGAGGGACATGGCCATGAGACTTCACCTACTGAACTAAGAGCTAGCAAGCAGATCATGTGCAAATCATTGTTAAAGACAATGCAAATATCATGTGTTGCATATCCTACTCTATTCTGCACCACATGCCAAAATCTCAAATGAAAGGATGGTGAAGGTCAAAGCCAACTCCTGAAGTGGTAGAACAGTGTAATGTGCTTGTCTGTTTTGCTCCTTCTCTGATTTTAATTTCTAAGGCCAAGAGGATGGCATGGACATGATTGCCTGCTTCATTTTAATATAAATGCAACATCATTAAAGGTGTCAGACTGAGAACTTGTCAGAAAGCCTTTCAGAGTGATCTGGACTCTGCCTTAAGGGGAAGGGAATGGCAAGTTGATTGTTTCTTAAACGCTGTGTGGTAAACTGAATCTCATTTCTCAAAACATGAAGTTTGCAAATGAACTTATTATGTATCCAAAAGGAGAAAAAAGACTAAGGTTTGATTATTTTATAGCATTACCAAATGGATACTTACAGGTGGGAGGGGAAAAGTGTGTGTAGGAGAAGAAGTAACAGACTAGAGTATCACATGTCCAAAATATTTGCAATCCTATCAAGTCTTTGATACAGCAAGTCCTTCCCTCCAGCCACAACCTCTCTTCTATTTATGTCACCTCCCACAATGATGCTGGGAGAAAGAAAACAACCTTAAATTGCTTCCATAAAAGTTTCTGGTACCCTCAAGCTGGGTGGTGTGTCTCTATCAGAGGTATGAAGCAGTGGATGTGCCACACATGTTAATATCAGGGCTATTGTTGGGATGAAATACCTTGGCCTGCTGTAAATGTTTCATCACCAGCAACCTGTTGCTTAGCGGACAGAGATCCTGTGCGACACAGCACAGCCCTGAAATGTGCCAGGCAAAATCCAATATTACAGAATTTATAACTGCAAATTTCATCTTGTATTCTTCCCCTTTAGATGCCTTCCTATATTTCAGGCCTGTTGAATCAATGGAACCAAGGGGCAGTTTGTTGTAGCACCCTGTACTATGATATTAAATTCTTGCTTTATTGCTAACATCAGCAATTTTTGTAGGCTGAGACAAGAAAGAAAGTGGGAAAGAGAGAAAAGAAGAGTGCAGGAGAGAGGCAGGAGCTACAAGATGTATTGCTTATATTGCTGAAGTCTTAACTAGGGTAAAAAGTCCAGTACCATAAAGCTTAATGGCACGTGATACCCCCATTCTATAGCAATATAGTGTGCCTTCAACATCCATAGTTGGACTGGTAACAAAAAGAGATGTTCATTATTCTGTGCCAGGGTAGTGCCCAATGTGGCTCACCAAGGCCCTTTGAGCAGGAGCCAAGTGATTTCAGAGTCCTGTTTTGCCATTCTCACCCTATCCGACCACTGAAGTCTGCAGTCTGGGTCCTTTGTTGCTGCAGAACACAACACCCAGCCTGTTGACTGGTGTTAACACAATGGTTTGGGTCCTGATATGTTTTTTCTATGCATAAATGCTGTTTCTAGGCTTCATGGGCATTGTGCAAACACCTTGCAGCCACTGTCCCCAGAGAAGGCTGATAAGAAAAGGAGTCATAGCCTCTGTACAGTTTCACTGAAAATTAGAGAGATTACTGGTGTGGTAAAGGATGCTCTTGGCTGCCATGGACAGAGGTAGCAGGGGTTGCATTACCCACAACCCCTTTTAATCCACCGTCTTAAGCCTTGCTAAAGAGCTGGCTCAGTACCAGTGAGACTTGGTCCCTAAGCACTCGAGGATTTTCCATTTTCTCCCTGCCCAAGGCTTAAGAGCATCTCCCTGTTGTGAAATCACTGCAAGTGTAAGGGTTAAACTTGCAGATGCTAAGTACAGCAGAAACAGAAGTCCTATTGAAGATAGGCTGAGAAAGTTCAGCCTGGAGAAGAGAAGGCTGCGTGGAGACCTCATAGCAGCCTTCCAATATCTGAAAGGGGCCTATAGGGATG